>JARQOD010001086.1:48263-88584 GCA_033576555.1 Oophaga sylvatica | reverse complement strand
CCCGGCAGGGGGCTGATCGTCGCTGAATGTCACACACAGCGATATCGCTGGTGAGCTCGCTGCTGCGTCACAAAACTAGTGACTCAGCAGCGATCTCGGTAGCGATATCGCTATGTGAGACGGGCCCTTAAGCGATGTTACCCGCAGTGTCGCTGTCCCAGATCGTTGCCTGAGCTGCCTGTTTGGCAGCTCAGCAGCGATCATGTAGCGATACACCAGCGATCCTGACAAGTGCATATCGTTGTCGGGATCGCTGGTGTATCGTTATGTGACACCCAGCCTTTACTCTCCTGTCAGGCAGGAGAGGAACTCATTCATTTGGGGTTTACTGTGAGGCTGCAGCATTAGCTGCGGTCCCTGCAGTAAACATTAACCCTTTCTGAAGGATTACACCGTGGGACCTGACTGTGCATGGGATAGGTAAGAATAATTTTGCTTTTTTATTTTATTTTTATTACAGGAAATGGTTTTTTGCAGTAAAATAAAAGATGGTCAAAAACATGTGTCTTTATTTCATTAAAATGATTTTTAATTAAAGTGTGTGTGTTTTATTTTTATTTCATGCAATAGGATTAATAATTGATAGTTGTCTAATTGACAGCTCTCAATTATTAACCTGGCTTAAGGTCACCTTTCAATAGCAAGGTGGCTTTAACCCCATATTAACCCATTCGCCACCGCTACAGGGCAATGGGAATAGACGGCAAAGTGCCAGAAAGGGCGAATCTAATTATAGATTTGTCTTTCCTGGGTGTCTGGGGGCAGATGTTAGTAGCCGGGGGGGCAAAAATAATGGTCCCTCTCTGGGCTATTATTATCTGCCCCCACTCACTGGCTTTGTCTGTCTGGTTGCGAAAATAGGGCGGGAGCCCACGCATTTTTTTTCAGCAATTTTACACCTCATATATATATATACATGTCATTGAATTTGTGACACATATATATATATATTTATATTTGTAGTTCATACACTTCTACATAGTATAATAGCCGCTAATTCAATTGCCGGCTTTTGTGAAAATGCAGAACCCGACATGAAATGACACTTGGTGTACATAGGGTTAACCATGTCTTTTCATGTCCTTTGCTATCTAATTTGCACAAACAATTAAATCAGACTATGTGTGCAAAATTTCACACCTGTAGGGGTTAATTAAAGGTGTAAATTCGTAGCAAAAAAGTCCGTTTTTTTTACAACGAATTTACACCTTTAATTAACCCCTACAGGTGTGAAATTTTGCACACATAGTCTGATTTAATTGTTTGTGCAAATTAGATAGCAAAGGACATGAAAAGACATGGTTAACCCTATGTACACCAAGTGTCATTTCATGTCGGGTGACCCGACATGAAATGACACTTGGTGTACATAGGTTAACCATGTCTTTTCATGTCCTTTGCTATCTAAGGCCGGAGTCACACTGGCGACAAAATCGGACGACTGCAATGCGATGAAATATCGCATTGCAGTCGGACCTATGTTAATCTATGGAGCAGCTCCCAGTATCAGATTTTTTGTGGTCCGTTTTAAACGTCCGTGTACAATCGCAGCATGCTGCGATTGTCACCGATTGTCGGTCGACAATCGCCAATGCAAGTCTATGGGAGCGATGAAAAATCTGATTACAAACGGACCACACTGTGTGACTTGCGATGAAATCGCATCGGTGTCCTTTAGAAAAGCCGGCAATTCATCCCCGCCTATACTGTAAAATCACACTGACAGCTTTAATAAAGACTAGAAAGAATAGATATATACACATAGAACACATACATATATATATATACATGTCATTGTGACATGTATATATACATATATTTATAGTTCCTAGACTTCTACATACTGTAATAGCCGCTAATTCAATTGCCGGGTTTTGTGAAATCACAGAAGCCGACATGAAATGATACATTGTTTCCACACATTTAACCATGTAATTTCATGTATTTTTATATATGTTTGAAACATACAATTACATGAGTGTATTTGTGCAAAATTTCAGACATGTAGGGGTTAATTAAAGGTGTAATTTCGTTGAAAAAAAATGCGTGGGCTCCCGCTGTATTTTCTCCACCAGACAGACAAAGCAAAGCGAGTGGGGGCAGATAATAATAGCCCAGGGAGGGTGCATTTTTTTGTGCCCCCCCTGGCTACTAACATCTGCCCCCAGACACCCCAGAAAGGGCAAATCTATAATTAGATTCGCCCTTTCTGGCACTTTGCCCGTCTATTCCCATTGCCCTGTAGCGGTGGCGAATGGGTTAATCTCACCTTACTGTCACCTTGCAATTGAAAGGTGACCTTAAGGCAGGTTAATGATTGATAGCTGTCAATTAGACAACTATCAATTATTAATCCTATTGAAGTAAATAAAAAAACACACACACTTTAAGAATAAATAATTTTAATGAAATAAAAACACATTTTTTTGACCATATTTTATTTTACACTAAATCCGTGCGAAGCCATTGATCTCCTAAAATAAAGAAAAAGAAATAAAACAACATTATTCTTACCTATTCCGCCGATCTGTCACGTCCCACGCTGTAATCCTTCACAAAGGGTTAACTAGCTTTGAGCCAAGCAGTGCAAGTAATCCTGCATGCTCAGCTCAAAGCTCATGAATGAATAAGTTCCTCTCCTGGCGACAGGAGAGGATGTGTTTCATGAATGAAGCTTAATTGATTGTGTCCACTTTCCCTTTAGGTCAGGTCACTACAGTTAAATTGCCAATAAATCAATTAAGCTCCATTCATGAATCTATTCCTCTACTTTCGCTGGGAGAGGAAGTTATTCATTCAGGGGAATACAGGTCTGAGACAGCATTATTAGCTCTCTGCGACCTGTAACCTGTTAACCCTTTCTGATGGATTACACCGTGGGACCTGACTGTACATCGGATTGGTAAGTATAATTTTGCTTTTTTATTTTATTTTTATTACAGGAAATGGTTTTAGCAGGAAAATAAAATATGGTCAAAAACTGTGTGATTATTTAATTAAACTTATTTTTTATTAAACTGTGTGTTTGATTTTTCTTTCATACAATAGGATTAATAATTGATAGTTGCCTAATTGACAGCTATCAATTATTAACCTGGCTTAAAGTGACCTTTCAATTGCAAGGTCATTTTAACCCCTTATTAACCCATTCGCCACCGCTACAGGGCAATGGGAATAGACGGGCAAAGTGCCAGAAAGGGCGAATCTAATTATAGATTTGCCCTTTCTGGGGTGTCTGGGGGCAGATGTTAGTAGCCAGGGGGGGCACAAAAAAAATGTACCCTCCCTAGGCTATTATTATCTGCCCCCACTCGCTTGCTTTGTCTGTCTGGTGGAGAAAATACAGCGGGAGCCCACGCATTTTTTTTTAACGAATTTACACCTTTAATTAACCCCTACATGTCTGAAATTTAGCACACATATACTCATGTAATTGTATGTTTCAAACATATATAAAAATACATGAAATTACATGGTTAAATGTGTGGAAACAATGTATCATTTCATGTCGGCTTCTGTGATTTCACTGAAGCCGGCAATTGAATTAGCGGCTATAACAGTATGTAGAAGTGTAAGAACTATAAATATATGTATATATATATATATGTTACAATGACATATATATATATATATATATATATATATGTGCTCTATGTGTATATATCTATTCTTTCTTTTGGCATTTAAATACTATTCTTTTGGATCCATTATATGTCAGTTTTGCAAGCCTGCGAGAAAATCTCGCAAGTCGGATGAAAATCGGATGTTACAAGGTACACACACATGCGATTAAATCGCATCTTTGAAGGAAAATCGGATGCCAGAAGGATGTGTGATGTTTTTATTTTGATCCGATTGTCGACCGTCTAAAACGGACCGATTTTTTGTGGTTGTGTGTGACTCCAGCCTAATTTGCACAAACAATTAAATCAGACTATGTGTGCAAAATTTCACACCTGTAGGGGTTAATTAAAGGTGTAAATTCGTAGCAAAAAAAGTCCGTTTTTTTTACAACGAATTTACACCTTTAATTAACCCCTACAGGTGTGAAATTTTGCACACATAGTCTGATTTAATTGTTTGTGCAAATCAGATAGCAAACGACATGAAAAGACATGGTTAACCCTATGTACACCAAGTGTCATTTCATGTCGGGTGCTTCTGTCTTTTCACTGAAGCCGGCTTTACCCGGCAATTGAATGAGAGGATATTTTACTATGTAGAAGTGTATAAACTATACATATATGTATATATATATGTCACAATGACATGTATATATATATATATATATATATGTATTCTATGTGTGTATATTTAGTGTTTACAAGGAAAGAATGGGTTTTTTTAGTTGCGATATTTTGTTCCCATAGACTTACATGGGACTTCCGGTATCGGTATCGGGTATCGCCGATATTTTAGTGATATCGGCGATACCATTCCGATTCCGATACTTTAGGATATCGGAAAGTATCGCTCAACTCTATCCATGACCCCTTCCTAGGCTATGAATATCAGCCTGCAGCTGTCTATGTAACCTTTCTGGCAGTAATCACATTGTACCCGGTTTCATTAGGTAGGCATGAGTGGGATTGCGGAGTCCAAAGCAGCCGCCTGTACACCCCCTACATCATTAGCTGTCATTGACACCAAGACCTAGGTTTAGTAATGAAAAGGTGTCAGCCAGACACCCACATTACTAAGCTGGTAAGTAAACGCACACAAGCACATACACTTTAGCCAGCCTATGTAGAAGCATTTACAGAATAAAGCTATATAGGCTGTAACCAAACAGCAACTGTTAATTTTTACCAAAAATGAAAAAAAAATTGCCTTGACTCCCGTGTAATTTTCATAACCAGCAAAGGGAAAGCCAACGGCTGAAGGTTGATGTTAATATTCTGGGAAGGAGCCAATAGCCATAAAGGTTCCCAGGCGCTCATCAATGTCATTTAATAAGGTCCCTAATCTACTGGACTAATCACCCTATCCTACAAAAAAACTTAGGAAACTATTAAAAAATTAAAAGTTCTTTATTTGATATAATGACACATAATAAGACATACACATTAAAAATGGTACATGATTAGACAACACGTGGTACGTCCTTTTAAAACGTGGTATCCATTATACAGATTTTTTCAGGACACAATTATCCTCTCATAAAGTCATCCTTAATTCATATATATTAACCTCTGTAAATTAATTATCCACATTAATTAATAGAAGGAAAAACCATGTGCAGTTTATAAATATCTCTAGTTATTTATGAGTCGCACAGCCAGGGCTTGTGGGGTACTCAGCACCGAGCCCGTTCACTTCAATGGGGGATGTCATGGGTAGCGCAGCTCGGTCCGTGGCCCTGGGCGCTCACTAAAAAGGGGAATATTTACAGGGGATTATAGGTTTGTAGAAATGTTCGTGACGCCACCTGTGGTTCCTGGTTAGGGTGACCAGCGCTGCAGGGTAGATCCTCTGAGGGGTTGTTACTGGGCAGCAAGGTGTTAAGTCTTCCACAGGCAAGACTGATCCCTCAGGGTATATGGCGGTGTAGGGGTGCAGGATCAATAAGGCAGACACACACAAGAAAGTCTCTTTCTGTACCTTTACTGATGGTAGATGCAGGCATGTCCGGGGAAGCTGTCAGGGTGGAGGATGCACGTCCAGTAATCCCACTGAGTAGGTGTAGGGCCTCCTTACTCCTGTTGTGTGTGAGTTTCTGACCTGTATAGAACGAAGTCTAACTCTGTCTTCTCATAAACGCCCGGCTGACTTTGTGGTGGAGCCTTCTCTTGGATAGAACTAAGTCTCTAATGGTTTCGCTGACCAGACTCCTGTTCTTCCTGACCCCGGTTACGTATCAGCACTGCTGGGCCCCTGCAACATGAAGTCCAGCAGGGTCTCCGGTTTCTCCTACTAGTCGTGTAGATGCTAGCAAGCTCGGACCCGGTGTCCGGTAGTGCAGAGTGGAGGTAAGCGATCAATGCTGTTTCAATCTCTGTCAATCTCTTCTTTCTTCCACTTGCCTTTCGTCCTACTCTAACCTTTAACATAAGCACAAGTAGCAGTAGATGGCAGTTTCTTCCACACTCCTCTGCTAACAAACCAACAGCTAGCCAACTCCCAGCTAGGCTGCCTGAACAGATCTCACTGCTCTCTCTCTCACTCTAATCCAAATCTACTGCTCCCCTCTCCACAACCCTTTTATATCTCTAGATACTCTCCAAGGGCTCCCTCTGGTGGCTCCAAGGAAATGTGAAGTGTGAATGCATATCGGGTTATTTTGTGGGTTTACCTTTTGTGCATCCTCCAGGGTAACATGTGGCACCAAGCGCAGCTGGGCTACACATCCCCCCCTAGTTATCATCAGCACTCCCGGGCTAAAAAAGAAACAATTTTTATAACATCAACAAGAAACAATAACTCATCCCTTGCGGGAGGTAAGGACACTTTGAACGTTTCAATAAATACAAAAATAGAAAACACTTTCAAATGCAATTATGCACAAGATTCTTGTGGAGGACCCTTACCAAACCTCCCACGATGGTCCTGGGTGGGCTGCAGGACTTCTCTGCTGCAGACCTCACTCAAGGCCATACCATACGGGTTTTGCTTCAGAGGTAGACACGGTTTACGTAAAACCAAGATGGGGCACCAGGTGCCAACTATTTACACTGAAAGTTTTTGGGCTGGCACAGTCCTCAGCCACGCAGTCCTTCATAAGACATATGAAACCATCATCAGAAGACATTATCAAAACCACATTACCCAACTGGGGTACACCACTTCAAGCATTATAATGTAAACATTTTTACATAAAGTGCAATTTCCAAACGTAACTTTTCTGGCAACTTTGTACATGACAGTAAACCCTGTCTGGGTCCTACTGGTCTTCTTTGAAAATGGCAGCATCTTCCATACCTGGGGCTGGAAGTACACTGTGCGTTCTGTATCGCATCACCATTAAGTCATGTCCTGCTACCGGTGTCTGGGTAGCCACAGTCCTCTTTTCAATCTTTACTCTGCGACTTCCTGGAGGCCTGACAGGTGCCTCTCCAAAGCTTAGGCTCTGCAGGTCGCACAGGTTTGGTTCAGCAGGGGACGCTCTTGCAGTCGCTGCGCTCTGCAGCGTTTCAAAGTGTGACGCAGGTGCGCGGAGAGGTTCAGGAGAGGGCGCACTAGCAGTCGCTGCGCTCTGTAGCATTGCAGGATAGGACGCAGGTGCGTGGCCGGGTGCTGGTGTGGCTGGGGCCTGGGACGCTGAGACGCGGGGTGCGTTTCCGACTTCAGTGACTGGGTCGCTGACTCGGGAGACTTCAGGGCATACCACCCCTTAAGTTCCCAATGCTGCGTGTAGGAGACTACATCCCCTATCAACAGATCCCTTCCCGGGTGCCCTTCTGGCAGGTGAGACTCCACATCCCTGCGGTTAACAAAGACTTCCTGGTACAGGCCGGGCTCATGGATGAACCCCCAGCCTCTCTGGAGTTTGAAGTGTCTAATAGCCCCTTGGCGCCGCGGTTCCCGGAGCATACCTTTGTCTCGCCGGACGACCTCCTTGTCCGCAAGATTCTGCTCCCGGTACCTCTGGCGAAGCTGCTGCGCCTCACGCTGCTCCCGCTGCTGCCGCTCCTCATGCTCTCGGCGTCGCCACTCTTTCTCCTTCTGGCGGCGTACTCTACGTCGTCCAGGAGCTCCATCTCTTCCCAATCGATCTCCATCGCTTGTGGCTGGATTTCTTCCGGCGTCCCTACCGGGTGACTGCATTCCGCTGCAGCCTCTGGTTCCAGGCCTGGCTGGCGTTCCGGTCCGGGCAAGGCCTCCTCAGCCTCCTCTCCTCCCGCCGCGTCCTCGGCGGTGTCAGGTACAGCTCTTTTGGGGCCGGCTTCCAGTTCTTCCTCAGCCGCTGGTTCCAGTGGTGGCGCGGGTGGCAGTTGCGCATCCAGGGGGGAGAGCAGCCGGTCCCAGTGCAGCCGCAGTTTCAGGGCACGCCAGCTCCGCTCCATCGCCTCCATCTCTGCGCGGTGTCGGGCCAGATCCCGCAGTGCCGCATCCACCTCCTCCACTCTATGCATCATTTGGTCGTTCTCCCGACCTGGGGAAGGTTCGAGCACAGGCTGCACTTCTTCAGGGGAACGGGGTCTGCGCACCGCCATTCCCCCACACAGTGACTCCTGTCCTTCCGCCATCTCTCGCCAGGCCAGACTGTGCTTCCCATCTAGAACGCTCTGGTCTTTTCCGTGGAGGCGGGACTTTCGCTTTCTTTTCCTTGCACTGAGGATGAAGAGGAAGCGGATCTCTCTTGCAGTAGGGCATGCTCTGACATTATAGAAGCACTTAGACAGGGCGGCCATAACTTTCGCGCCACAGGGGGGTACGCCCACGAATACACGCCCTCCTTCTTCACAAGCGCCTCAGGGCGTGAATATGGTGGCAAAATGGCTGCAAAAATCACAAAAAACAGCAACACAGTCTCTCATGTTCTCTGTCTGTGGCTGAGCTCCTATCAGCTCCAGGTCCCCTCCTAGACTGTCTGACTAGACTCTGTGTCTTGCTTCCTAAAGCTTCATTTTCCCTCCTTCTTACTTTCTCCACCCACCACCCATGCACTCTTTCCTACCCAGCCTGGGATGAGACCATCCTCCCTTAGGGTATGCCAGGGTGCCCGGCTGCTATAGTCTGTGTTGGATGCAGGTGTTAAGAGTCCTGGGTGGTGCTCCCTCCTTACCTTAGAGTGGGGTATCACACCTCTGGATGAGGTGCAATACCTCTGTGGCGACTGAACCCTCTGGGGCGCCACACCCGCTGACCAGCAGAAAGCTTTTTCCCACGGGTCACCGATGCGGGTCATAGTATCTATACGGGGTCATGCTGATTTCGGACAGTGTGACCCCTCAGCACTCTGACAGCAGTAACAATCTACCGGTGGTAACGTTACCGCCTATCAGAACTGCGTTTGTGTAGTATATGCGTTTGTTTTTGCCTCCCATTGACTCCAATGGCGTTCAACTATAATCTGCAAATATTTGGCGATTAAATGTTGAAATATTCACTCATCTCTAGTTATCTGTCAAATTTGCAAAAAAACTAAGAAGAGGAAAAAATTGCCATAATTTGACAATTAAATGCATGAACCGGCACATACGTGATCAACATGCCTTAATGTGGGAATGTCACTGCGCTAATATGTCAACTAGCAGACCTTCCCAACCATCGGCCGTCCCATCAACCCCATCTGCGGATTCTTCCTCCTCCATCACCATACCAAGTCTTCTCACACAGTTCTCTGGCTTCAGAAACTACACTTGTTTACCCCCTGCACTAGGGGTGAGTGAGAGCTCGTCAGCTGTTACAGAATTGGACATGCAGCTTGTTTTGTGTCACTTAGCGCAACACATCTTTCTCAACCCACTATAACATCTCCGCCTCACCCACAGTCCAGCAGTTTGACCTGTTCTCCATACTCTACCCTATCTCAACGCAGCAGCCAGACCTTTGTCCCGTAGTTGTGGTCATGTAAAAGAATGTTTCCTCCTACACATGACAAAGTTAAGAGCTTGAACTCCACTGTTGTGAATGTGCTAGAGATGGTTTCTGAGCAGAGGCTCCCTCTGGTGGTTACAGACAGTACTGAACCTTTCAGCGAGGAATGGCAATCTGGGATCACTGACTGGTCTGATATAAGGGAGGTTCCCTCCCATGATGGTCGCCTGTGATCAATTGTTCTGGTCTCAATTGTGGTTCCTTGTTCATTTGGAAGTTTGCTGGTGTCTTGCCTGCATCTGCTGCTTTCAGATAAGATATTTTCTGCTTTTCTTTTTGTGCTTGCTATTTGCATAGTTTTCTGCACATTTGTGGAGGACAGCTGGGTTCTCTCCTGGGGGCCTGTGCTCCTCACAGTTTGTCTGTAGCCACTGTTGTTTTTTCATTTGCTTTTTCAGCGGCTGCGGCTTGGTTTTGTTCACACTGAGATCTGATTAAGTGGGTGGTGAGATCGTGTGATCTCAGTATTTTTGTAATCAGAATTGTTGGATTTTTGTAGGGTTTTCTGGGTTGCAGAAAGTAATCTCTCCTGTCCTATCCTATTTAGTCAGCTTGTGGCCCCAGCGTTTGCTCATTCTATTTTCTGTCTGTGTTTGTGCTTTCTTCTTGTCTAACCGTCATTACATGTTTGGGGCTTTCTATTTTCTTTGGGGATCTGCTCCAGGGCAGATAGCTTTCATCTTTCTGCCTTTAGGTGTAGTTATCTCTCAGGCTGTGATGAGGCGTCTAGGATCAACGTAGGAACGCTCCACGGCTACCTCTAGTTGTGTCGTTAGTTTAGGAATCTGCAACCCATCAGTTATCAACATCTCAGGTGTTCGGCTGCCCTGCTGTTGTTCCTGTCCTCCTCAGCTACCTAACATAACACTCCACCATCTCCAATCTGTTGGCCACGGAAATGCTGCCTTTCTACCTGGTGGATACAGAAGGTTTCAGAAAGTTGATGGCTGTCGCAGTTCCTCAGTACCAGTTGCACAGTCACCATTACTTCTCTAAGAAAGCTGTGCCTGCACTTCATCAGCATGTCGCCGACAACATCACCAGTTCCCTGAAAAAAAATCTATCTCTGCCAGTGTGCATTTCACCACTGACAAATGGACAAGCAAACATGGGCTGGGGCATTACATCTCACTGATTGGGCACTTGGTGACTGCGGTGGCTGTGGGGCCAGCAGTCAAGGAGATACTCCACATGTCTTTGAATCCTCAAGTTTTGCAGGAAAAACCTCTGTGCCTAAGACTTACTATAATGCTTTTGGCTTCTGCACCTCCTCTAGGGCCTCCACCTGTGCCCTCAAGCTCTCCCCAACAGTGCAGAGTGAATCCCCACCGCCTACGTACTGCACAGCCATGGCTCACCGCAATTAGGTAATATTCAAATTAATATGCTTTGGGGATTGCAGTCACTCAGCTCAAGAGCTGTGGACAGCTATACAGGCCGAATTGGAGCAATGACTGTCTTCATTGAACCTGGAGCTAGGGAAGGCCATGTGTGATAATGGTGCAAACCTGTTGGTGGATCTATGCAGGGGTAACCTCATACACGTGCTTGCATGGCTCGCGTCCTCAACCTGGTGATACAGCAATTTCTCTGCCACTATCCTGGCTTTGATGCAAGGCTGCACAAAGCACGGTGGCTGTGTTCTTATTTCAGATGATCGCATCTCACAGGTTATCAGCTTGCATAGCTACAGAAGTCTTTCGGCCTACTGGTTAACTATTTGATTTGTGATGTTCCGACATGGTAGAATTTCACTCTGCACATGTTGCAGCGACTATGGCAGCAGCAATGAGCCCTGGTGCAGTAAATCCTTTTGCATAGCCTGGGCCAACGCAGTCCGGATGTGATGTAAATCACGCTTGCGGAGTGGGCACATATGAAGGACCTGTGCACCCTGCTGCACAGTTTTCAAATATCTGCTAAAATGCTTGGCGCTGATGATTCCGTCATCAGCATCAGGAGGAATTTTGGTCTACTCCAATTTGTAGATCATCTCTAAATCATTAAGATTTTGAGGCTGTCGCTTGGCAACCTGGAGCTTCAACTCCCTCCATAAGTTTTCTATGGGATTAAGGTCTGGAGACTGGCTAGGCCATTCCATGACCTTAATGTGCTTCTTTTCTAGCAAGTCCTTTGTTGCCTTGGCTGTATGTTTGGGTCATTATCTTGCTGGAAGACCCAGCCATAACCCATTTTTAATGTCCTGGCGGAGCAAAGAAGGTTGTCACTCAGGATTTTATGGTACATGGCTCCATCCATTCTCCCATTAATGCAGTGAAGTAGTCCTGTGCCCTTAGCAGAGAAACACCCCCCAAAACATAATGTTTCCACCTCCATGCTTGACAGTGGGGAAGGTGTTCTTTAGGTCATAGGCAGCATTTCTCTTCCCCCAAACACGGCGAGTTGAGTTAATGCCAAATACCTCAATTTTTGTCTCATCTGACGACAGCACCTTCTCCTAATCACTCACAGAATCCAGGTGTTCATTGGCAAACTTCAGATGGGCCTGCACATGTGCCATCTTGAGCAAGGGGATCATGCGGGCACTGCAGGATTTTTAAACCTTCACGGCGTAATGTGTTTTCAATGGTTTTCTTAGTGACTGTGGTCCCAGCTGCCTTCATATCATGAACAAGTCCCCCCCGTGTAGTTTTAGGCTGATCTCTCATCTTCCTCATGATCAAGGATAACCCACAAGGTGAGATTTTGCAAACTGCCCCAGATCAATGTCAATTGACAGTCATTTTGCATTTCTTCCATTTTCTTACTATTGCACCAACAGTGGTCTCCTCACCCAACGTCTTAATTATGGTTTTGTAGCCCATTCCAGCTTTGTGCAGGTCTATGATCTTGTCCTTGACATCCTAAGAAAGCTCTTTGGCCTTTCCCATGTTGTAGAGGTTAGAGTCTGAATGATTAATTAAGTCTGTGGACAGGAGTCTTTTATAAATGTGACTATGTAAGACAGCTTGTCTTTAATGCAGGTAAAGAGTTGATTAGGAGGGTCTAACTGGTCTGTAGGAGCCAGAACTCTTAATGGTTGGTAGGGTATTACATACTTATTTCTCACTGCAAAAGTCAAATAAATTTATATAATTTATACAATGTGATTTTCTGGATTTTACTTTTGATATTCTATCTCTCAATGTTAAAATTAACCTATCTTTAAAATTATAGACTGTTCATGTGTTTGTCAGTGGGCAAACTTACAAAATCAGCAAGGGATCAAATAATTATTTCCTTCACTGTATGTCCTCTCATCCTGGCCCCATATGTCTCCATCCTGGCCCCATATGTCTCCATCCTGCCCTCCATATGAAAGGCCTTCATAAATATCCTCTCATCCTGGCCCCATGTTTCCATCCTGCCCCCATATATGCCCTCTCATTCTCTCCCAATGTGTCTCCATCCTGCCCTTCCATATATTCTCCCATCCTGTCCCCCATATGTCTCCATCCTGCCCCCATATATGTTCTTTCCTCCTGCCCCTCAATATGTCTCCCCATATTGCGGATTTCAGTAATAAATAAAAAGTTTCTCCTTACCTGGCCGCGGTCCATCAGCATCCTCTTTCTCAACCATTTGACCTGTTGACACACCAGTGCAAGACAGTGGCGTCATATGCCAGCAACACATGCGCTGACATCAACTGCTGGCCTCTGGCTTGTGGCTCTTATTGCAGCGCAGGACGAGTTCCTGCACAGCAAGACTTTAACTGAACATGTGTCCGAGAACGCACGTTCAGTTATTAGTGAACGGTCGAATCCTGCCCCTGGGGCCTAATGAGGAGTGTAGAACGGACCAGGCCACCCTCCTCACCGGGACCCATATGCCAGTAAGGACAGTAATGCCCTGATGGTGACCTTGGATTGTGTCATTAGCATTTTGTACCTGCGCTGCCTGTTCTGCCCATTCTGAGTACTGGGCAGCATGTTTCTTATTGTGTGCTAGTTTTGTTTGTTATAGCACCATCTAGTGGTGGCTGAATTTATAGCCTGTGCCTTTAACAAGCAGATAGAGTATTGCATTGTGGGATTGAATCAAGGTATTCTGGGAAGAAGAAACTCCATTTTCTTCCATGTACTTCAGGGAATACACGTGTTCATGTGCTCTCCTGTAACCTCTCCAACTTGAGTTTGCTATCCTGGTAAAGCATATCTGGTAAGATCAATATCTTCTCTAGCAGTGCAGTGTTTAGGAGGCTATTAACTGTATAGCAGCCAGTGCATAGGAGATGTTATTAGAATCCTGTGTTTTCTCATGTTATAGTTGCATCATACTGTATACTTTCTGTTAATTATAAAGTGTCAGCTGTGTGATTATTGCCCAATATTTATCTATGTCATTTGTATTTTTTATAGTTTTACCGCACGCATGTTCTATACTGTTCACCAATAAAAAAGTTAGACTACAGAGGACAGTCTGCTTATTTGGAAGATAAAATGATGGTTTAGCTGTATGCTAGATTGCACACCATGTCAACGTGTATGAAGGCAGAACATTAAAACAGATATGCTAGACGCCTGCGATAGTGAATACGACTTAAGGACCGCTTGTACCACACCGCACTGCCTGCGGATACTGCAGCGGCCGCCATACAGTCACAAGTACCGAGAGTGCAGCCCGCCATCAAGCGATTCATCATTCCCGCCACGTGGAAGCCGCCGCGCATAGACTGTTAACACCTAATATACTCAGCAGTACGCAGCTAAGCGCACAATGTCTCAAAACAGCACATCCTCACTCAAAACAAGGTCACGAGCAAGCTCCAGCAGGTCATCATTAGCAGAGCTCGCTGCTGTCGCCCGTGCCGAAGCCGAGGCAGCCAAAGCAAGATCCTCCTTCGCCGAAAGAGAGATGCACCTAAAGCTGAGACAGGCAGAAAAAGATGCAGATACCGCACTTTTGCAGGCCGAAAGCGCACATCTGCAGGCAGAGAGAGAGGCCGAAACCGCACGCCTGCAAGCCGAAACTGCACGTTTGCAAGCAGAGCTAGAAAGAATTGTGGCAGACAAAGAGACAGCAGCTGCAATTGCTAAAGCAGAGTATTTGGAAGCTATGAAGGATTCTGATTGTGAGAGACGCAGCAACATTCGCGGACCAGATCTAGGACAGCAAGATCCAGCGCAGCGTGTCGTAGAGTACGTCCGTCAACATTCCGGCATGGATGACAGCCCTGATGCACCACATCGACCAGCCTACGCCGGCTAACAGCGATCCAACCCCGAACTTCGTTACTACAAACAAGGAGTCCAGTGCAGAGATGTCGACCACAGCTGCTGTTCCACTGAGCGAAGGTACAGCTCTTATCCCGCCTTAAAGAGACACCTTCTGCACCGAGAAAGTACTGCACAGACTATATGAAGTCAGAAGCGTCTCACAGGTATGGTAATACACCACATACTAGACATGACTATAACACACCAGCTCGTGCCAGCACTGACCAAGCCACCATAGACTTTGTAAAGTTCCTTGCCCGCCAAGAACTGGTTACAAAAGGACTTGTGAAGTTCACTGATAAACCCGAGAACTATAGGTCATGGCGAGCCTCATTCTGGAACGCCATTCATGGTCTGGACCTTTCTAGTAGTAACATAGTAACATAGTAACATAGTTATTAAGGTTGAAGGAAGACTTTAAGTCCATCTAGTTCAACCCATATCCTATCCTAACCTGCCCTAACATGTTGATCCAGAGGAAGGCAAAAAAAACCCAAGTGGCAAACAGTAAGCTTCACATTGGGGAAAAAAATTCCTTCCCGACTCCACATACGGCAATCAGACTAGCTCCCTGGATCAACGCTGTATCTAGGAAACTAGTGAATATAGCCTGTAATATTATACTTTTCAAGAAAGGCATCCAGTCCCCTCTTAAATTTTAGTAAGGAATCACTCATTACAACATTAGACGGCAGAGAGTTCCATAGTCTCACTGCTCTTACAGTAAAGAATCTGCATCTGTGATTATGGCTAAACCTTCTTTCCTCCAGACGTAGAGGATGCCCCCTCGTCCCCGTCACAGGTCTAAGAGTAAAAAGATCATTAGAAAGGTCTTTGTACTGTCCCCTCATATATTTGTACATTGTAATAAGATCACCCCTAAGCCTTCGTTTTTCCAAACTAAATAACCCCAAGTGTAATAACCTGTCTTGGTATTGCAGACCCCCCAGTTCTCTAATAACCTTGGTCGCTCTTCTCTGCACCCGCTCCAGTTCAGCTATGTCTTTCTTATACACCGGAGACCAGAACTGCACACAGTATTCTAAGTGTGGTCGCACCAGTGACTTGTATAGAGGTAAAATTATGTTCTCCTCATGAGCATCTATGCCTCGTCTAATGCATCCCATTATTTTAGTGAGGAGTTAGATCTCCTAATAAAGTGGCTCGGAAGTGAGTCGGTCGAGCATGCCAAAAGACATCAATATAAAGCATACACACATAGGTCTACGCAAAGAATGTGAAAGACTTGATGAATGCTATGGGACAGTAGAAGTCATAGAGAATGCTTTATACAAAAGAATTGATGATTTTCCTAAGATAGGACCTAAAGGTTATCAAAAGCTTAGAGAATTGAGTTATTTATTAATAGAGTTACAGGTTGCCCAGGAGGAAGGAGACTTGCCTGGATTGGCATTCTTAGACACCGCTAGGGGTGTCAATCCGGTAATACAAAAACTTCTTTACAACCTACAAGAAAAGTGGGTTACATATGGGTCACGGTATAAACAAAATCATAATGTACCATTCCCTCCTTTCACTGTATTCGTAGAATTTGTCGCCCAACAAGCTAAGATCAGAAATGACCCAAGTTTTGACTTCACTCTGTCATGTTCCACTGCCCCCGGTGTCAAACCCAGTAGGACACCCGTGGCAGTCCACAAAACTAACATTGTTTCCACAGGTCCTCCTCACAATGCGAGTAAACCCACTCCAGACGAGAACAAGCCTCAGGATGTCAGTAAACAGTGTCATTTACACGAGAAACCACATCCTCTACTAAAGTGCAGAGCCTTCAGGAGAAGTCTTTGGAGGATTGCAAAGGTTTCCTCAAGGAGAACAACATCTGCTTCAAATGTTGTGCCACAACCTCTCACTTCGCCAGGAACTGTGAAGCTAGCGTTAAATGTGCAGAATGCAGCAGCACGGATCACAATACAGCCTTGCACCCTGGACCACCTCCACGAGTGTTGTCACAAGCAGAGGAGCACGATGGGAAGGAGAAGAACACTGATGAAGATACCCCTGTGGTCAGCTCTCAATGTATGGAGAGCTGTAAGGGACTCACAGGAGGAAGGTCCTGTTCAAAAATCTGCCTTGTCCGAGTCTATCCTGCAGGCTGCAAGGACAAAGCCCTCAAGATATATGCAATCCTGGATGACCAAAGTAACAGGTCTCTAGCCAGGTCCATCTTCTTTGACAACTTCAGCATTGTAGACCCTGGTTCTCCCTACTCCCTGAGGACGTGTTCAGGTACCGTTGAGACGGCGGGGAGAAAAGCAACCGGATACAAGTCCATAGATGGTTAAACCTGCCTATCGCTACCAACCATCCTGGAGTGCAACCAGATTCCCGACAACAGGTCAGAGAAACCTTCACCAGAGGTGGCGACACATCACCCCCATCTGAAGCGTATAGCCCACCTGATTCCTGAGTTGGATTCAGAAGCCCCAATAGCTCTACTACTGGGAAGAGATATACTACGAGTCCACAAGACTAGAGAATATATAAATGGCTCCAGAAGTGCTCCGTACGCTCAGAGGCTTGACCTTGGATGGGTCATCATAGGAGATGTCTGTCTAGGAGGAGCACACAAGCCAGCCTCAGTCAACAGTATGCTTACCAGCACACTACAAAATGGACGTCCGTCTCTCTTCCAGCCATAGATAGGAGAACGATGGTGTGCACTCGGTCAGTAAGGAGCGAGGTGCTAGTGTAATGGACTAAATCCAAACGTATAAGAGTATATAAAACACTGCACTCTCTTACGGGAATTCCATGCAAAATAGTAAGAATTTATTAATACAACCAATAAATTAAGGAGTACTACAGAATGAGCGACCAGCAAAGCATTTGACGTTTCGACTCTCCCAAGTCTTAATCATAAGTCGCTATCAAAGAAAATAACAAGTAAGTAACAAAGCATAAAACACCATTGCAAATACATGTTCACATAATGAACAAAAACAAAATTCAACAACGGATATACAAAAGTGAAGGCAACCATAGAGACTCGAGCACCACGTCTACCAAATATCAATCCAAAAGGAGTGTAGTAATAAGCCTCACCCAGGTAAGTAAAGAAATGTAGTGGCCACATCAAGTGGGTTTACCTGGAGTATGTTCAGGAGCATGAGAAAAACAAATCCTAATAACGGGAAGTGATACAAAAGATAGCGTTAGTAATGTGAAAGGTTCACACTGGTGGAATCGGTCCGTTGAATAAAAAAAGGAGGAAAATACCTTAGTTGAAACAGCGTAGGCCCAGATAAGATGCCCAGATAAAGGAAGACCTAGAACTAGAGGACTTTATGGAGTACCGAAAGACCGGTTAAATGCACTCAGGTACTGGAAAGGAATCGGCTTTTTTTGCGATCGCGCATGGTAATAACAGCGATCACAAAAGCTGAGGTCGTAAAACCGACCTGAATCATGTTTCTGCGGTCTTGGCTACCCGGTACCGAGACCCGAGAGAAATCGATATGGGGCACTACAGGTTTTTCCACATGCGCCGTTAAATAACGGTGCTGTGGTTAAGTACCTTAATAAACCGCCGCTAAAAGGGTAAACGCGTCATAAGGTAACAACATATATTTTAAATTTTTAAATTCAGCTAATAACATTCTTGTCTTTATGGTACCCACCCAAAATGACTATGTTATTTCCGTTTCCACATCGTCTTGTCAGATGACCTTGCGTCACCCATCCTACTAGAATTTATTCCCTTTAGTATAAAATTCTTCTGTGAACCACGCTTAGTGATAATCAAAAGACCTAACGAAGACCTCGCTGCTGGAGTCTGAGAGCGCTTTCATAGGTAATAAAGCCTAGTGATTCGGTCTAGTAGTCATTCTGTCTATACCATGTCATGTTCTGGATTTGTTTTAGGTCCCCAATGCCCACATGTCATGAAAATTGATATCTTTAGTAAAATCTAGTTAGCACTCCTAAGAGTGAAATGCTGACTGCACTGCAACACATTAATGAAATATTATTGTTTACTGTATAATACTATGTATACACTGTAGTTCATTCTATGATAGCGCTGGAACAGAGCTGGGGTTTTATATCACCATGAATAGTGATTATTTCCACTTGTACAGTACCAAAGCAAAACCTATTAAAATCCTAGCCTTCTCTAGCATTAGCCCTGGTACCATGCACGACTGAGCTAATCTCAGTTGGGTCACCAAAACAGCTATCTTCCATAGAAGCCTGATACTTGCAGTTGTTGCACACGGCCCATGCAGTCTCGTCTCAAGAGATTCGGCTTGTCTCTCTGCAGCGCCAACACAACATCCAATCTGCTCAGCTTCCCCAGCTGCCTACTATCAAAAGGCTGTCTCTACCACGCTGATCCGTCAAATAAATTTATGAAACATAATACATAAACAGGGCATGGAGACGACGAATTTATTGAATTAGACTAAAGGTTATGCCACACTGACAATATCGCTACGGGATCGCTAAAAAACGTCACTATTTAGCGATCCCGTTTAGCGATGTTGTTCAGTGCGGCAGCTGCCAGCGACGAGCTTCCTGCTGTGATCTCGTCGTCGCTGAACGTCCGGACCCTATTTCTCGTCGCGCTCCCGCTGGGATAAGTATATAATCGCTAGTGTGGCACCTTTTCTTAGCGTTAGGGTACTTTTGTACCGCTAAAGTCGGTTAAGAAGATCGCTAACGTGGATTAGCGTCGTTAACTATATCGCAAATTGGCCGCACTTAGCGGTATAGAAACATCCCGCTAGCGATCGCATTAGTATGCGTCGTTATCGTGATCGCTAGGGTTAGTTTAGTGTGGCAGTACCTTAACTCATTTAAAGGGACGTTCTCATCTCAGTACCTAGACAAACTGTTGGCCTCACTTTGATTCCATCATTTGTCTCATACATAAAAACACGGTCTGTTCTTCATCAGTGCTGTGGATCTGATTTTCGTCGGTGTTTGGTCAGTGTTCACAATCAATGCTGTATCGGTGACTGCAGAGCTTCTCCTATCCATTACAATGGTAACTAGGGACTGTACACTGTCACCATTCGTGCGCTCTCTGTGATTCTCACAGACCATAGACTTGTATGGGTAATTTTGATCTGTGATTCCATTGAAAAATGGACAAGTCTCCATGATTTTTTTCCAAAATCCAATGTAAACAGCATTGTAAAATGCTTACATGATCTATCTATGAAAACCACGGATAGACGATGTCCTGTTTGGGACATTTGCAGACATAGTCTCTTTCCAAAACTGTAGTGGTCTTCAAATGTTGTAGTTGTTTCACCCCGTGTCCCCACAATGGGGATCATGCGTGCAGTGGTTTACCCCTGCCCCCTCTCAGCAGCACATTAACAGTGTCGTATGTATGATGGCTCATGCAGGTGCGCAGTGACTATGGAGTCCTTCATCCAGCTGTACATGGCACCTAGCATCTGTGCCCTTAGTGCTCTCTACAGTGTGCCAGCTCCAGTGCTATATGTACATATCTCTATATGTATATACAGTGAAGGAAATAAGTATTTGCTATTCTTGTTTGCCAGAGGGATCAAATACTTATTTCTCACTGCAAAATGCAAATAAATTTATATAATTTATACAAATGATTTTCTGGATTTTATTTTTGATATTCTGTCTCTCAATGTTAAACTCAACCTACCCTTAAAATTATAGGTTGTTAATGTCTTTGTCAGCAGGCAAACTTACAATATCCGCAAGGGATCACATACTTATTTCCCCCCCTGTATGCAGATAATAGGGAACACTTTGGGACAAGCTCATTGTGGATCAGTCTCTGTGGCAAGGGTTATTTTAAAAAATTAGGGTTGGTGTTTTTCCTGAATTTCCGTGTAGTCAGAAATACTTTGTGGCATGTTTGTAACAAATATAAATGGATATTTTAATGTCAGTGTGGAAATATTCAACCATTTTTGGTATAAAAAAAAAATGTGCACAGCATATATAATATAGGCTCGTGTGCGAACTGCAGTCATTGTAGCATGAGCTATCACATTGACAGTAACAGGGTCTAAACCGGAAAATACCGGGTAAGAACCGGGAAACAGTAGGAAGAAGCGAATGCATACAGTGACTTTGGAGGAATGAAGGGGATTGCGGCTCTGCCCTCACAGAGCGCACAGTGTATTCTGCCCCCCAGTGCAGCTTCTCCTGGTAAATATCGGCATGGTGAGCAGCACTACTGATCCCTCCGGGAGGGTCGAGTCGGGTTTCGGTCCAACCGACTTTCCCAAAAGTCGAGTCGAACGAAATCGGACAACTATCGGCAAAAGTCGAAGGTCCGACTGAAACTCAAACCGACCCCAATGCAAGTCAATGGGGAAGAAAAGTCGGCAGGGAGTGGAGGACAGTAAACACACCTACATTGCCCATTTCAATGCCAACGACATCAATTCTTATTACTTAAGCTTGTCAACCTTAATTTACTTTATAATAATAGTTATGCATTGAAAACTGGGGGTTATTTGGCTAAAGTTGTGGGGGGGCAGAGCTGGCTCCAGGTTTTCGTGGGCCCCGAGCAAAAGAGTCTCAGTGGGCCCCTTTAACACATACCACAAATTCATGATGCTCCGATACGGCAGAGAAATATAGGTATAGTACAATGCCAAATACTTCACTTCCTACATTACATGATTGATATCTATCTAGGACAGTATAGTCCTCCATACAGTATTATGGGCACCACATAGTGCGCCATACAGAATGGGCCCCTTATGATGCTCCAGTATATGATGGGCCCCATGGATGATGCTCCAGTGTATGATGGGCCTATATAATTCTCCATATATAATGAGCCCCATATGATGCTACAGTGTATAATGGGCCATGATGCCCAAGTGTACAGTCATGGCCAAAAGTTTTGAGAAAAACACAAATATTATATTTTCACATGATCTGCTGCCCTCTGGTTTTTATGTGTGTGTTTGACAGATGTTTTTATCACAGACAGAAATATAATTGCAAACATATGAGTCAGTTTGTTGCACACTTTCTGACGAGCGTGGCAATACACCATGTAGTCAAAAAGTTCTGTTTGGACAAACAGCAGGGCTCGGAACAGAAGAGGTACAATTTGAATTTTGGAAAATAAATTAGGCTCTATTTGGAATAAATTGTCATATTTGCAGAGTCCGTGTGGTTCAAGAGCAACAAAAATCCCCCATAAATGTATTTTGTTGTAAATTACACTCTCCAATGTATTTATCTAGGGAAGTAGTAAGTATAGTCATGGCCAAAAGTTTTGAGAATGACACAAATATTATATTTTCACATGATCTGTTGCCCTCTGGTTTTTATGTGTGTTTGACAGATGTTTTTATCACAGACAGAAATATAATTGCAAACATATGAGTAACAAAAGCTTATATTGACAGTTAGAATGAGTTAATGCAGCAAGTCAATATTTGCAGTGTTGCCCTTCTTCTTCAGGACCTCTGCAATTCTCCCTGGCATGCTCTCAATCAACTTCTGGACCAAATCCTGACTGATAGCAGTCCATTTTTGCACAATCAATGCTTTAATTTTGTCAGAATTTTTAGGTTTTTGTTTGTCCACCCGTCTCTTGATGATTGACCACAAGTTCTCAATGGGATTAAGATCTGGGGAGTTTCCAGGCCATGGACCCAAAACCTCTATGTTTTGTTCCCTGAGCCATTTAGTTATCACCTTTGCTTTATGGCAAGGTGCTCCATCATGCTGGAAAAGGCATTGTTGATCGCCAAACTGCTCTTGGAGGGTTGGGAGAAGTTGCTCTTAGAGGACATTCTGGTACCATTCTTTATTCATGGCTGTGTTTTTAGGCAAGACTGTGAGAGAGCCGATTCCCTTGGCTGAGAAGCAACCCCACACATGAATGGTTTCAGGATGCTTAACAGTTGGCATGAGACAAGACTGGTGGTAGCGCTCACCTAGTCTTCTCCGAATGAGGCGTTTTCCTGATGTCCCAAACAATCGAAAAGGGGATTCATCAGAGAAAATAACTTTACCCCAGTCCTCAGCAGTCCACTGGCTGTACCTTTTGCAGAATATCAGTCTGTCCATGATGTTTTTTCTGGAGAGAAGTGGCTTCTTTGCTGCCCTCCTTGAGACCAGGCCTTGCTCCAAGAGCCTCCGCCTCACAGTGCGTGCAGATGCACTCACACCTGCCTGCTGCCATTCCTGAGCAAGCTCTGCACTGCTGGTAGCCCGATCCCGCAGCTGAAACACTTTTAAGAGACGGTCCTGGCGCTTGCTAGTCTTTCTTGGGCACCCTGGAGCCTTTTTGGCAACAATGGAACCTCTCTCCTTGAAGTTCTTGATGTTGCGATAGATTGTTGACTGAGGTGCAATCTTTCTAGCTGCGGTACTCTTCCCTGTTAGGCCAGTTTTGTGCATTGCAATGATGACTGCACGTGTTTCTTTAGAGATATCCATGGTTAACAGAAGAGAAACAATGATGCCAAGCACCAGCCTCCTTTTAAAGTGTCCAGTGATGTCATTCTTACTTAATCATGACAGATTGATCTCCAGCCATGTCCTCATCAACACCCACACCTGTGTTAATGGAGCAATCACTGAAAAGAGGTTAGCTGGTCCTTTTAAGGCAGGGCTGCAATGATGTTGAAATGTGTTTTGGGGGATAAAGTTCATTTTCTAGCCAAGTAATTGCTGTTAAGCTGATCACTCTTTATAACATTCTGGAGTATATGTAAATTGCCATTAGAAAAAGTGAAGCAGTAGACTTTGTAAAAATTAATATTTGTGTCATTCTCAAAACTTTTGGCCATGACTGTATGATGGGCCCCATATATAATTCTCCAGTGTATAATGCTCCCCATATATTGCTCCAAATATTAAAAAAATGAAATACCTCTCCTTGCTGTGCACTGCTATACTGTGGACTCCTCAGCGTCGCCATCTTCCAGCTCTCTGTACTGTGACTGTTCAGCAACGACGTGAGGAAACCTCAAAAAATGGCGATGAAACAAGTCCAATACATAATATCCAAAGTTTATTAGAAAATCAGTAGTAAAAGACAAATACGGGACACAATGAACAAGCAAGGGGGAAGAGGTGGAGTGCAACACATGCACAAAATCGGGTAGATATAAAAAACAGGGGGTCGACAGAAGGAACAGTCCGATTTTGTTCATGTGTTGCACTCCACCTCTTCCCCCTTGCTTGTTCATTGTGTCCCGTATTTGTCTTTTACTACTGATTTTCTAATAAACTTTGGATATTATGTATTGGACTTGTTTCATCGCCATTTTTTGAGGTTTCCTCACGTCGTTGCAGTTTTCGTGCGATAGTCCTACTTTTCCATGTATTTCTTCAGCAGATACGTTTAGGCATTATAGTTTAGGTATGTCTATGTATACCTTTATGCTGACTTAGCGGTTGCATTTATACTGTGACTGTTCAGGCAGAGGGCGCACAGACGTGACGTCATTGCGCTCTCTGACCTGAATGTCACTGTCAGGAAACGCGGAAGACATCACAGCAGTGGAGCAGGGAGAGGTAAGTATTGCAAGTGCTGGGGCCCTGAGCAAGCAAGGGGGGCCCATCGGTGGGCGCCGGCACTGGCACAATGCCCCTCATAGTATGTTGGTGTCTCTGATGGCGAGTGGGCCCCCCCATCTGCTCAGGGCCCCGGCACTTGCCCCGGTGCGCCAGGTGCTGATGCCGGCCCTGGGGGGGTATAGCCCAGTTAGGGAGGTGGAAAAACTGGCATATGTTGAGGTGTAGGCTAGACGTTCAGCAGCTGCAAATGGAGGAATTGGAGAAGTTGGAGGAAGAGGAGGACAAAGCGAGCCATTTTGCTGGCAACCTATGTGTCATCAGGGGAAGGTGGTACAAAATCCTTTGAAACCCAGGCATGGTTCATTTTAATGAAGGTGAGATCACCTACTGTACATTTTGGGTCGACAGCCGGGTCCTACTTTCTGTTAGGATTATCCAGCAGCACTGAAGACTCTTTCTGATAGCCCACTACCAGCAGGGCAAGCGAACTCCTGTAAGGCATATTGTGCCAATTCAGGCCAGGTGTCCAGTTTACAGGCCCAGTAGTCAAAGGAGAATGAATTGTGAGGGAGAACATCGATAGGGGAGGAGAGGTAATTTTGAACCATAGTTGACAACTGCTGGCTCCTGTCTGTTGCAATCGATTCAGTATTACCAGTCGTGTGAGCGTTACTCGAGAAATCAGTCCACAACATGGTCATGAAACCCCTGTCTCCAACGCCACTTCGGCTGTGTGCACCACGAACACCTCTTCCATGTTGACCAGTACGGCTCGTGGAAGAACCTGCACCGCTGCTGTGTGCTGGGAATGCCTCTAACAAACGGTTTACCAGAGTTGCTTGTTTGTTCGTGCATATTAGCTCTAGGTTCTCCTGTGGCATGATGTTCTGTAATTTGCCTTTATAGCGTGGATTGAGGATGCTGGCCAACCAGTAGTCGTCATCCTTCATAATTTTGGCAATGCGGGGGTCCTTTTTTAGGATCCATAAGACATAATCACACATGTGGACCAATGTTCAAGGTGTCAATGATGCACTGCCATGGTGGGTGGAGGAGCACTTTCTGCCAAATCCACATCCCTCCAGTCACGGACAAACCCTGTACCTGACCTTGGCAAGCCAACATTTTCTCTTGCCCCCTGAGAAGCATCCTCCTCCCCAAAATAATCATCCCCCTCATCCTTCACCTCTTCCTCTTCTTTCTCCACCTCGTTCAGGACAGTTCCCTGAGCAGATAATGGCTGACTGTCATCAAGGCTTCCCTCCTCCTCCTCTTCCTCCTCCGCTGCAGACGCCTGATCCTTAATGTGCGTCAAAGTTTGCATGAGCAGATGCATAAGTGGGATGCTCATGCTTATGATGGCGTCGTCTGCGCTTACCAGCCGTGTGCATTCCTCAAAACACTGAAGGACTTTACAGAGGTCTTTCAGCTTTGAACACTGCACACCCGACAACTCGATGTCTGCCCTCAAACTGCCTGCCCGTGTATCCTCCCACAAATGCATTACAGCCTGCCTCTGTTCGCACAGCCTCTCAACCATGTGCATGGTGGAGTTCCACCTTGATGCAACATCTATGATTAGTCGGTGCTTGGGGCGGTGGAGCGATCGCTGCAGCCTCTGCATACGAGTGGAGTCTACAGGCGAGCAACGGATGTGTGAGCCCAGTCTTCGCACCTTATGGAGCAGGGATGGTAACTCCGGATAATTATTTATGAAGCACTGCACCACCAGGTTCAAGGTGTGAGCCAGGCAAGGTATGTGTCTGAGTTTTGCCAGGGCTATGGCCGCCACAAAATTACGGCCGTTATCACTGACTACCTTGCGTGGCTCAAGATGTAGACTGCCCAGCCATGACTCAGTTTCTCACTGCAAGTAGTCGGCCAGTACCTCAGCGGTGTGTCTGTTGTCGCCCAAAGACATCATCTTTAAAACAGCCTGCTGACGCTTACCACTAGCTGTTCGATAGTGGGACACCTCGTGTGCAACACTGGCAGCTGCGGATGGAGTGCTCGTGCAACTGCGCTCTGTCAACGAGCTTCGCTTCAGGAGGAGGAGGAGGAGGGTCGAACGCCTACAGCCAACTGTTGCCTATACCGTGGGCTAGGCAGCACTGTCCCACTGCCGCTGTCCCCGTGGACCCTGCATCCACCACATTAACCCGGTGCGCAGTGATGGACACGTAACGGCCCTGGCCATGCCTACTGGCCCATGCATCTTTTGTGAGGTGTACCTTTCTACTCACTGATTGTTTGAGTGCATGGACAATGTGGTCTTTCACATGCAGGTGGAGGGCAGGATGGCTTTTCTAGAAAAGAAGTGCCGACTGGGTAGGTCATAGCGTGGGACAGCGTAGGCCATGAGCTCTCGGAACGCTGCGCTTTCAACCAAACGGAAGGCATCATCTCTAATGAGATCAGTTTGGCAATGTAGGCGTTCAAAGCCAGTGTATGCGGATGAGAGGATGAGTACTTTCTTGTCCTACTCAGAGTGTCTGCTAGGGTGAGCTGGACTTGAGAGCTGCATATGACGGAACTAGCGTTGCACATGGCAGACTGACAGGGGTTGGTGATGGTGAAGGTCGTGGTGGTGGTGATGGCCTAGATTCAGTTTTTGCTTGCAAAAACATTGTGATTCCCTGACTGCTTTGGCCTTGCGACAACATCTCAACATTTCTCTCTGGTGGTGTACTAACCGGTGGACTTACAGTGGGAAGCGATGTAGCGTTGCTGGCTACCTTCTGTCGGAGCAGGTGCACATGTAAATAATTGTAGTGAATTAAATGTATCAGAGGAATAAAGTGAAAGCCTTCCATAAATGGCAAAGTAAAGCTGCCCCAAAAGGTCAGGGTCATATCTGGCATATGCCATGGAGCCCCTGCTATAAGCAGAGCGCCTGATCCCGGGTTTGGTACGTCAGAACTGCAAATTGTTCCCCTAACTTCCATCACTTCAGTAGAGTGCTGCTTTGCCATTTCTCTGATGGGACATCTCTAACATACAGTATGTCCTGGATAGAAACCATGTGCTGGAATAAATATAAAATCATTTAAGAATTGCTAGTTAGCAAGATAGAACATGGTAAAAATCCTTAGTAATTTACTGATTTATTGCTCCAGGTTAACTAATAAGTGTTTAATTGTGACCAAATATGTATCTACAGAATGACTTTCCTCGTGTGCCTCCTATCGCCTAAATCAACCAGACCACTGCTGACTAAACTCTGCTGCTAGCTTAAATGTTGACGAACTGAGAAGCAGAAATGATGAGCGTCTTAGAAGATTAAGTAACCTCCAGAAAAGCACAGTCAACATAGGTAAGATACAGTAAGATCCAGAGGTATACACGCTTTGCTCATTATAGACTCTTGGTCCAGTTCATTAATATTTGTATTTTGCATGTCATTCTTAAAGGGAATCTGTCACCAGGTTTTGTTACATATTCTGAGAGCACCATGATGTAGTGGAAGAGAGCCTGATTCTATATAGCGATGTGTCAACTTACTGGGCTGCATTTTGCTGTGTCATGACAATCAGTGTTTTAACAGCAGGAGATTATCACTACAGGACAACTGTCCTTGTGCCTCCTGGTCCCACCACGCCCCCCAGCACTGATTAGCAGCTCTGTCACTATACAATGTACACAGAGAGCTGTGGTGTGGGCGAGTTATACACAGCTCAACAACTTATCTGCAGCACAGAAAACTGTGACTCCATCATAACAGCTGCACCCAGTAAACTAAGTAACACATTACTGTAATCAGGGGCTCTGTCCCTACCTAAAGGTGTTGTCACATTAAATAGGAAAATCCCGCTGATAGATTCCCTTTAATGAAAGAACAATGCATTGAACTAACTAAAAGCATGCATCTCTTTAATTGATTGCATTTTTTCACTGCTTTGCGCTACGGCCATACACGGTCCCCAGCCAGTGTCTGGAGTAATTTTCTAACGTAAATTAAAATGAATTTATTGGGCAAACTTGGCATAAATATGACAAGAGTTGCAAAAATTTTTTGGACAGCTTCAATTGTTGTAACTCTCCAAGTAGTAGTAGTAACCATTTAATACAATAGGATTAATAATGGAGAGTTGTCTAATTGACAACTCTCCATTATTAACCCGGCTTAATGTCACCTTCCAATAGCAAGGTGGCCTTAACCCATTATTAACCCATTAGCCACCGCTAAAGGCAATGGGAATAGACGGGCTAAGTGCCAGAAAAGGCGCATCTAATAATAGATGTGCCTTTTCTGGGGTGGCTGGGGGCAGATGTTAGTAGCCAGGGGGGGTCAAAAACAATGGTCCCTCTCAGGGCTACTAATATCTGTCTGTAGTCACTGGCTTTCCCTGTCGGTAGCCCACGCATTTTTTTTTACAACGAAATTACACAATAAATTAACACCTACATGTATGAAATTTTGCGCACATACACTCATATAATTGTTAATCAAAACCATATATCAAACTACATGAAATGAAACGGTTTACTGTATGTAAACCATGTGTCATTTCATGTCGGGTTCTGTAATGATTTTCCAGAAGCCGGCAATTGAATTAGCGGCTATTATACTATGTAGAAGTGTATGAACTATAAATATATATATATGTGTCTCAATGACATGTGAATATGTTATATATATATATATATATATATATATATATATATATACATATACATACAGTACAGACCAAAAGTGTGGACACACCTCATTCAAAGATTTTTCTGTATTTTCATGACTATGAAAATTGTAAATTCACACTGAAGTCATCAAAACTATGAATTAACACATGTAGAATTATATACTTAACAAAAAAGTGTGTAACAACTGAAATTATGTCTTTTATTCTAGGTTCATCAAAGTAGCCACCTTTTGCTTTGATGACTGCTTTTCACACTCTCTTTCTCATTCTCTTGATGAGCTTCAAGAGGTAGTCACCGGAAATGGTTTTCACTTCACAGGTGTGCCCTGTCAGGTTTAATAAGTGGGATTTCTGGCCTTATAAATGGGATTGGGACCATCAGTTGTGTTGTGTAGAAGTCTGTTTGGATACACAGCTGATAGTCCTACTGAATAGACTGTTAGAATTTGTATTATGGCAAGAAAAAAGCAGCTAAGTAAAGAAAAACGAGTGGCCATCATTACTTTAAGAAATGAAGGTCAGTCAGTCCGAAAAATTTGGAAAACTTTGAAAGTGTCCCCAAGTGCAGTTGCAAAAACCATCAAGCGCTACAAAGAAACTGGCTCACATGAGGACCGCCCCAGGAAAGGAAGATCAAGAATCACCTCTGCTTCTGAGGATAAGTTTATCTGAGTCACTAGCCTCAGAAATCGCAGGTAACAGCAGCTCAGATTAGAGACTATGTCAATGCCACACAGCACAGAGTTCTAGCAGCAGACATTTCTCTAAAACAACTGTTAAGAGGAGACTTTGTGCAGAAGGCCTTCATGGTAAAATAGCTGCTAGGAAACCACTGCTATGGACAGGCAACAAGCAGAAGAGACTTGTTTGGGCTAAAGAACACAAAGAAAGGATATTAGACCAGTGGAAATCTGCTCTTTGGTCTGATGAGTCCAAATTTGAGATCTTTGGTTCAAACCACCGTGTCTTTGTGCGACGCAGAAAAGTTGAAGGATGGACTCTACATGCCTGGTTCCCACTGTGAAGCATGGAGGATGAGGTGTGATGGTGTGGGGGTGCTTTGCTTGTGACACTGATGGGGATTTATTCAAAATTGAAGGCATACTGAAGCAGCATGGTTACCACAGCATCTTTCAGCGGCATGCTATTCCATCTGGTTTGCGTTTAGTTGGACCATCATTTATTTTTCAACAGGACAATGACCCCAAACACACCTCCAGGCTGTGTAAGGGCCATTTGACCAAGAAGGAGAGTGATGGGGTGCTACGCCAGATGACCTGGCCTCCACAGTCACCAGACCTGAACCCAATCGAGATGGTTTGGGGTGAGCTGGACCGCATAGTGAAGCAAAGGTCCCAATCAAGCATCTGTGGGAACTCCTTCAAGATTGTTGGAAGACCATTTCCGGTGACTACCTTTCGAAGCTCATCAAGAGAATGCCAAGAGTGTGCAAAGCAGTCATCAAAGCAAAAGGTGGCTACTTTGAAGAACCTAGAATATAAGACATATTTTCAGTTGTTACACATTTTTTTGTTAAGTATATAATTCCACATGTGTTAATTCATAGTTTTGATGCCTTCAGTGTGAATGTACAATTTTCAAAGTCGTGAAAATACAGAAAAATCTTTAACCCCTTTCTGACATCAAACGTACTATCCCGTCCATGAAACCCGTGCCAATCTGACCATGTACGGATAGTACGTCATAGGCGATCAGCTGCGCTCCCGAGGGGAGCGCAGCTAATCGCCGCCGGGTGTCAGCTGATTATCACAGCTGACACCCGTGACTGTGTGTCAGGAGCGGTCACGGACCGCTCCTGGCACATTAACCCCTGGCACACCGTGATCAAACATGATCACGGTGTACCGGGGGCACAGGGGAGCATCGCGCAGGGCGTGGGCTCCCTGCGCGCCCCCCTGAGACCCTCAGACCAGCGCGATGTGATTGCGCTGTTCTGAGGGCTTTCTCCCTCCCAGGACCCGGATCCAAGATGGCGCCGGGGTCCTGGAGGAGGCGTCTCCAGCTATGCCTGTGCGATCGCTGGTGTGACAGAGTGCTGTGCACACTGTCAAACCAGCGATCTGATAAAATACAGTGATGTCCCACCCTGGGACAAAGTAAAAAAGTTAAAAAAAATAAAAATAAACATGTTTTTAAAAAAATTCCAGAATAAATAAATAATAAAAAAAAATATTCCCCAATAAATTAATTTCTTCCTGTAAATAAAAAAACAAAACAATAAAAGTACACATATTTGGTATCGCTGCATCCGTAACGACCCCCCCTATAAAACTGTCCCACTAGTTAACCCCTTTAGTGAACCCCTTAAAAAAAAAAACAAAGCAAAAAATCAATGCTTTATCATCCTACTGCTTACTGCTGAACAAAAAGTGGAATAACACGCGATCAAAAACCGATATAAATAAACATGGTACCGCTGAAAACGTCATCTTGTCCCGCAAAAAACGAGCCGCCATACAGCATCATCTGCGAAAAATAAAAAAGTTATAGCTCGCAGAATAAAGCGATGCAAAAATAATTATTTTTTATATAAAATTGTTTTTATTCTATAAAAGCGCCAAAACATAAAAAAATTATATAAATTAGGTATCGCCATAATCGTACTGACCCGAAGAATAAAACTTCTTTATCAATTTTACCACACGCGGAACAGTAAAAACACCTCCCCCAAAAGAAATTCATGAATTGCTGATTTTTGTTCATTCTAACCTCCCAAAAATGTCACGTGCTCAAAAATGGTACCAATTTGTAAAAAAATGTGTCAAATCTCTAATTAGATTTGCCCTTTCTGGGGTGTCTGGGGGCAGATGTCAGTATCCAGGGGGGGCACAAAAAAAATGTACCCTCCCTAGGCTATTATTATGTGCCCCCACTCGCTTGCTTTGTCTGTCTGGTGGAGAAAATACAGCGGGAGCCCACGCATTTTTTTTTACAAAGAATTTACACCTTTAATTAACCCCTACATGTCTGAAATTTTGTACACATACACTTATGTAATTGTAAGTTCAAACCATATATCAAAATACATGAAATTACATGGTTAACTGTGTCTAAACAATGTATCATTTCATGTCGGCTTCTGTGATTTCACAAAAGCCGGCAATTGAATTAGCGGCTATTACAGTATGTAGAAGTCTAGGAACTATAAATATATGTATATATATATGTCACAATGACACATATATATATATATATATATATATATATATGTATTCTATGTGTGTATATGTATTGATTCTATTCTTTAATAAAGCTGTCAGTGTGATTTTACAGTATAGCCAGGGATGAATTGCCGGCTTTTCTAAAGGACACCGGTGCGATTTAATCGCAAGTCACACGTGCAGTCCGTTTGTAATCAGAATTTTCAGCGCTCCCATTGACTTGCATTGGCGATAGTCGACCCACAATCGGTGACAATCGCAGCATGCTGCGATTGCACTCGGACGTTTAAAACGGACCACAAAAAATCTGATACTAGGAGCTGCTCCATAGATTAACATTGGTCCGACTGCAATGCGATATTTCATCGCATTGCAGTCGTCCGATTTTGTCGCTAGTGTGACTTCAGCCTTACAAGCTCTGCCGTGTGCCCAAACAGTGGTTTTCCCCCACATATTGGGTATTGGCGTACTCAGGAGAAATTGCACAACAACCTTATCTGTCCATTTTCTCCTTTTACCCTTGTGAAAAAAAAAAAAAGTTTGTAAAAGATTATTTTTGTGGCTAAAAATTTAAATATTCATTTTTTCCTTCCACGTTGCTTCAGCACCTGTGAAGCACCTGAAGGGTTAATAAACTTCTTGAATGTGGTTTTGAGTACCTTGAGGGTGCAGTTTTTAGAATGGTGTCACTTTTGGGTATTTTCTGCCATATAGACCCCTCAAAGTGACTTCAAATATGAGGTGGTCCCTAAAAAAAATGGCTTTGTAAATTTTGTTGTAAAAATGAGAAATCGCTGGTCAACTTTTAACCCTTATGGCTTCCTAAAAAAAAAAATTTTGGTTCCAAAATTGTGCTGATGTAAAGTAGACATGTGGAAAATGTTATTTTTTAACTATTTTGTGTGATATATTTCTCTGTTTTAAGGGAATAAAAATTCAAAGTTTGAAAATTGCAAAATTTTAAAAATTTTCGCCATATTTGCGTTTTTTTCAAAAATAAACGCAAGTTATATCAAAGAAATTTTACTTCTAACGTGAAGTACAATATGTCACGAGAAAACAATCTCAGAATCGCGAAGATCCGTTGAAGCGTTCCAGAGTTATAACCTCATAAAGAGACAGTGGTCAGAATTGTAAAAATTGGCCCGGTCATTAACGTGCAAACCACCCTTGGGGGTGAAGGGTTAAATGAGAAGGTGTCCAAACGTTTGGTCTTTACTGTTTAAATATATATATATATATATATATATATATATATATATATATATGGGTGAACAGAGGCCATCATACTATATATATGGGGGAACTGGGGCCATCATACTACATGGGGAGAACTGGGATCATAATATATATATATGGGGAATTGGGGCCATCATACTATATATAGGGGAACTGGGGCCATCATACTATATACGGGGGAACTGGGGCCATCATACTATATGTATGAAGGCACTGGGACCATCCTAATATATGGGGGATTTGGGGCCATCATACTATATATATGGAGGGAACTGGGGCCATCATGCTATATATATGGGGAAATTGGGGCCACCTTACTTTATATGGGTGAACTGGGGCCATCCTACTATATATATGGGGTGAACTGGGGTCATCATACTATATACTGTATGTGGAGGAAACTGGTGCCATCATACTACATATATGGGGAGAACTGGGGCCATCATACTTTATACTGTAAATGGGGGAACTGGGGCCATCATACTATATATATGGGGGGAATGGGGCCATCATACTATATATAATATGTCGGGCAGGGGCTATCATATTATATATACGTGTGAAAGAAACCATCATACTATATATATGGGGAGAACTGGGGCCTTCATACTATATATATGGGGGAATGGGGCCATCATACTATATATATATATGGGGGGAATGGGGCCATCATACTATATATATGGGGGGAATGGGGCCATCATACTATATATATATATGTGGGGCATGGGCCATCATATTATATATACGTGTGAAAGAAGCCATCATACTACATATATGGGGAGAACTGGGGCCATCATACTATATATATGGGTAGAACTGGGGCCATCATACTATATATATGGGGAGAACTGTGGTCATCATACCATATATATGGGAGAACTCGGGCCATCAAACTATATATATGGGGAACAGGGGCAGTCCTACTGTATATATGGGGGGGAACTGTGGCCATTATACTTCATACAGGTGCTTCTCACAAAATTAGAATATCATCAAAAAAAATTTTTTTTTCAGTTCTTCAATTCAAAAACTGAAACTCATATATTATATAGAGTCATTACAAACAGAGTGATCAATTTAAATTGTTTATTTCTGTTAATGGTGATGATTATGGCTTACAGCTAATGAAAACCCAAAAGTCATCTCAGTAAATTAGAATAATTAACAAAAAACACCTGCAAAGGCTTCCTAAGCATTTAAAATGTCCCTTAGTCTGTTTCAGTAGGCTCCACAATCATGGGGAAGACTGCTGACTTGACAGATGTTCAGAAGGCTGGCAATGACACACTCCGCAAGGAGGGTAAGCAACTATTAATTTTAAAGAAAAAAAATGGCGTAGGTGCCCGTGTAATTTTATTAACCAGCAGAGGGAAAGCCGACGGATGAGGGCTGTTGTTAATATTCAAGAAAGGATCCAATAGCCATAAAGGTTCCTAGGCTATTAATATCAGCTTGCAGCAGTTTGCTTAGCCTTTACTGGAGAAACCAAGAAAAAAACGATATATAGTCCATATAATGAATATAAATATTAATTTTTATTAGTATCACAGGTTAAAAACGGTTCCATGAAAAATGCCCACATGAAAAATGCCCACAGAAAAAACCCCACAGTCATGAATGCCCACAGGAAAATTGCCCACGCAGACTTTTCCCACATGGAAATTTGCCCACACAATTTTGCACCATTGCAGCATCACAAAGTTTTGGATCTGTGATATTAGAGGTGCAAGGATGTTCACATGATATGCAATAATCTTGTGATTTTGGGTTGACCTAGTGCAAAAATGTTGCAGATCTGTGCTTTGCAAACACATTTGTACCAGTCTGTTATGATCATCAATAGATACAATGTGTCTCATCACTAGAGTTGAGCGATACTTTCCGATATCCAAAAGTATCGGAATCGGAATGGTATCGCCGATACCATTAAAATATCGGCGATACCCGATACCGATACCGGAAATCCAATGTAAGTCTATGGGAACAAAATATCGAAATTAAAAAAAACCCATTCTTTCCTTGTAAACACTAAATATACACACATAGAATACATATATATATATATATACATGTCATTGTGACATATATATATACATATATTTATAGTTTATACACTTCTACATAGTAAAATAGCCTCTGATTCAATTGCCGGGTAAAGTCGGCTTTTGTGAAAAGACAGAAGCACCAGACATGAAATGACACTTGGTTTACATAGAGTTAACCATATCTTTTCATGTAGTTTGATATCTGATTTGCACAAACAATTACATGAGTGGCTGTGTGCAAAATTTCACACCTGTAGGGGTTAATTAAAGGTGTAAATTCGTTGTAAAAAAAACGGACTTTTTTGCTACGAATTTACACCTTTAATTAACCCCTACAGGTGTGAAATTTTGCACACTTACACTCATGTAATTGTTTGTGCAAATCAGATATCAAACTACATGAAAAGACATGGTTAACTCTATGTAAACCAAGTGTCATTTCATGTCGGGTTCTGCATTTTCACAAAAGCCGGCAATTGAATTAGCGGCTATTATACTATGTAGAAGTGTATGAACTATCTAATATATAAAGCTGAATGTATGTATGTGTATGTATTTGGGTATGTTTGTCCGGGATTGGAATCCGCACCGTCGCACTTACGGGCATGAAATTTTGCACGCCCGCACGTCTCGACCCCGAAAGAGTCCTAGGCTATGTTTTGAATCGAAATTTTAACCCCGCGCGTTCCAAATCGCCAAACAATTTTGGCCCTATCTACATAATGGGGAGAAAGCTGAATGCTTGTGTGTATGTCCGGCATAGGAATCTGCATTTACGGGCATGAAATTTTGCACACCCGCACGTCTCGACCCCGGGAGCGTCATAGGCTAGGTTTTGAGTAGAAATTTTAACCCCGTGCATTCCAAATCGGCAAATAATTTTGGCCCGGGATAGGAATCTGCACCGTTGTACTTACGGGCATGAAATTTTGCATGCCCGCACATCTCAACCCCAGGAGCATTATAGGCTATGTGTTGAATGGAAATTTTAACCCCCGCACGTTCCAAATCGCCAAACAATTTTGGCCCTATCTACATAATGGGGAGAAAGCTGAATGCTTGTGTGTATGTCCGGCATAGGAATCTGCATTTACGGGCATGAAATTTTGCACACCCGCACGTCTCGACCCCGGGAGCGTCATAGGCTAGGTTTTGAGTCGAAATTTTAACCCCGCGCATTCCAAATTGGCAAATAATCTTGGCTCGGGATAGGAATCTGCACCGTTGTACTTACGGGCATGAAATTTTGCATGCCCGCACATCTCAACCCCAGGAGCATTATAGGCTATGTGTTGAATGGAAATTTTAACCCCCGCACGTTCCAAATCGCCAAACAATTTTGGCCCTATCTACATAATGGGGAGAAAGCTGAATGCTTGTGTGTATGTCCGGCATAGGAATCTGCATTTACGGGCATGAAATTTTGCACACCCGCACGTCTCGACCCCGGGAGCGTCATAGGCTAGGTTTTGAGTCGAAATTTTAACCCCGCGCATTCCAAATCGGCAAATAACTTTGGCCCGGGATAGGAATCTGCACCGTTGTACTTACGGGCATGAAATTTTGCATGCCCGCACATCTCAACCCCAGGAGCATCATAGGCTATGTGTTGAATGGAAATTTTAACCCCCGCACGTTCCAAATCGCCAAACAATTTTGGCCCTATCTACATAATGGGGAGAAAGCTGAATGCTTGTGTGTATGTCCGGCATAGGAATCTGCATTTACGGGCATGAAATTTTGCACACCCGCACGTCTCGACCCCGGGAGCGTCATAGGCTAGGTTTTGAGTCGAAATTTTAACCCCGCGCATTCCAAATCGGCAAATAATCTTGGCTCGGGATAGGAATCTGCACCGTTGTACTTACGGGCATGAAATTTTGCATGCCCGCACATCTCAACCCCAGGAGCATCATAGGCTATGTGTTGAATGGAAATTTTAACCCCCGCACGTTCCAAATCGCCAAACTATTTTGGCCCTATCTACATAATGGGGAGAAAGCTGAATACTTGTATATAGATATAATCATTACAATTTGTTATAACTAACCGTAGTTAGGTACTATGCCCGGGCAGCGCCGGGCTCTTCAGCTAGTAAATATATATATATATATGTGTCACAAATTCAATGACATGTATATATATATATATGAGGTGTAAAATTGCTGAAAAAAAATGCGTGGGCTCCCGCCCTATTTTCGCAACCAGACAGACAAAGCCAGTGAGTGGGGGCAGATAATAATAGCCCAGAGAGGGACCATTATTTTTGGACCCCCCCCCTGGCTACTAACATCTGCCCCCAGACACCCCAGGAAAGACAAATCTATAATTAGATTCGCCCTTTCTGGCACTTTGCCCGTCTATTCCCATTGCCCTGTAGCGGTGGCGAATGGGTTAATATGGGGTTAAAGCCACCTTGCTATTGAAAGGTGACCTTAAGCCAGGTTAATAATTGAGAGCTGTCAATTAGACAACTATCAATTATTAATCCTATTGCATGAAATAAAAATAAAACACACACACTTTAATTAAAAATCATTTTAATGAAATAAAGACACATGTTTTTGACCATCTTTTATTTTACTGCAATAACCATTTCCTGTAATAAAAATAAAATAAAAAAGCAAAATTATTCTTACCTATCCCATGCACAGTCAGGTCCCACGGTGTAATCCTTCAGAAAGGGTTAATGTTTACTGCAGGGACCGCAGCTAATGCTGCAGCCTCACAGTAAACCCCCAAATGAATGAGTTCCTCTCCTGGCTGACAGGAGAGTAAAGGCTGGGTCTCACATAACGATACACCAGCGATCCCGACAACGATATGCACTTGTCAGGATCGCTGGTGTATCGCTACATGATCGCTGCTGAGCTGCCAAACAGGCAGCTCAGGGAGCGATCTGGGACAGCGACACTGCGGGTAACATCGCTTAAGGGCCCGTCTCACATAGCGATATCGCTACCGAGATCGCTGCTGAGTCACTAGTTTTGTGACGCAGCAGCGAGCTCACCAGCGATATCGCTGTGTGTGACATTCAGCGACGATCAGCCCCCCTGCCGGGTATCGCTGATCGTCGCTGAAATGTCAGGACCTTTTTTTGATCGCTGGTTTCCCGCTGACAGGCACGCATCGCTGCGTGTGACAGGCGGGAGACCAGCGATCCGCTGGTAACCAAGGTACACAGCGGGTTTCCAGGCGCGGGGCTGTGCCTAGAAACCCGCTGTGTACCTTGGATACCAGCGCCCTGATGCAGGGGAGCTGGTATCCAAGGTACACAGCGGGTTTCCAGGCACCGCGCAGCGCTTGGAAACCCGCTGTGTACCTTGGATACCAGCTCCCTGCATCAGGGCGCTGGTATCCAAGGTACACTGCGGGTAAAGAAGCGATGTTACCCGCAGTGTCGCTGTCCCAGATCGCTGCCTGAGCTGCCTGTTTGGCAGCTCAGCAGCGATCATGTAGCGATACACCAGCGATCCTGACAAGTGCATATCGTTGTCGGGATCGCTGGTTTGTATCGTTATGTGAGACCCAGCCTTTAGTTACCCGCAGTGTACGTTGGATACCAGCGCCCTGATGCAGGGAGCTGGAACCAAGGTACACAGCGGGTTTCCAAGCGCTGCACGGTGCCTGGAAACCCCCCTGTGTCCCTTTGGGATACCACGCCCTGCATCAGGGCGTGGTATCCAAGGTACACAGCGGGTTTCTAGGCACAGCCCCGTGCCGGAACCCGCTGTGTACCTTGGTTACCAGCGGATCGCGGTCTCCCGCCTGCCCACAACGCAGCGATGCGTGCCTGCAGCGGATGTCATGTGTGCATTCCCACGAAGATCGTCGCGGTTGCACATTTTGACTTCTCACAGCTGAGTTCTGTTTCTTTGTGTTTGGAAAGCTTGGGAGTTAATTCTGTCTGTGCTCGGTGCTGGGACTGGGTGCAGTTTCCCCCGGGCTGCAATTTGATTATTTGTTGATTGGTTTCCTTTAAATTCCTGGTTGTCTGTTTTGGGGAGTTGCAGTGAAATCTTTCATGCAGACCACAGATAGGAAAGAATCTGTATAGACTAAGTTGAGAGCTCCTTAGTTGTTTTAAGCTCAACTTGCTTAGAGTTTATTCCCAGACCAATTTTTGTTCCCTTTGGTGTTTGAGTTGTTATCAAGTGAGTGCTTACCTGTCTGTCTTATATGTCTAATGTGTGTATTTAGCTGAGATCAGCCCATATCCCTTTGGGTGGTAATCAGGATCCTTCTTAGGATTTATTACAGGATTCAGGGTCTGACAGGAGACAGGTTAGGCTGGAGACTTGGACCTCTGAACCATTAAACAAATACCTCCAAGGTAAGGGATTTGTTTTGGACCCCCCGTGTAGGGTCAGGTTAGACCCCGATCCTCCTCTTTCCCGTTACAGCTCATCAAGTCCCAAAATTAACTCTGAGATCAACTATACGTTTTCCCGCACATCTAGTCCCCAAGATTAACCCTAAAATTCTGCAAGATTGTTCAGGTAATCTATTTAACTTACATTCTGTTTTTGCAAACTATATGTGTATAGAGGTGGTTCCTGTATAAATAGTTTACTGACATTGTATTTATATCATTAGACAGCGTGACAGCGGGGAAAAAGCGATCAAAAAAAGGTCCTGACATTTCAGCGACGATCAGCGATACCCGGCAGGGGGCTGATCGTCGCTGAATGTCACACACAGCGATATCGCGGGAGCTCGCTCTGCGTCACAAAACAGTGACTCAGCAGCGATCTCGGTAGCGATATCGCTATGTGAGACGGGCCTTAAGTGGAAAGCTTAATTGATTGCTTCCACTTCACTTCAGGTCAGCCAGGGACACAATCAGTGACGTCAGAGGAACTGATTAACAAAAAAGGGGTTCCCTTCGAAAAAAAAATGGCGTGGGGTCCCCCCTATTTTTGTAACCAGCCATGAACAGACCGCTG
>JARQOD010001086.1:0-48163 GCA_033576555.1 Oophaga sylvatica | reverse complement strand
CAAAAACCTGGTGACAGATTCCCTTTAAGACTGACATGCAAAATACAAATATTATTAGCAAAGCGTGTATACCTCTGGATCTTACTGTATCTTACCCAGGGCCGGCGTCAGCACCCGGCACACCCAGGCAAGTGCCGGGGCCCTGGTGAGACGGGGGGCCCACTCACGCTCACGGCAGCAGACGTTCAGGATTGGTGGAGACCAGCAGAGCTCCCCCCCTGTCTCTTCTCACTGGTGCCGCAGCCAGGGAAGAAGTGAGGAGGCGGAGACTGGAAGAGGCGGGCGGCAGAGGACAGAAGCTGTGTGTGCAGGCTGCAGGCAGCTTTCAGAGAGAGATGGTCCCTGCACTTGCACAGCTTCCCGGTGCTCACTGAGGCTCCTCCGACTATTGATGGCTCCTGAGTCCTGCGGCAGTGTCAGTGGCTAGACAGTGAGTGAGTACAGACTCCGTGAACGAGCTGATGCAAAGCCGGCTCCCTGCTGTGAATGCAATGAGCCGGCTCTGCAGTGAGAACAGCAGAGTTTTTTTTTTCTGGTGCCGGCAGCTGTTATCAGATTCATCTTATTGAAGTGTGACTGTCCCAAGTGATATACTACTAGCTTCATGCATAGTGACAGTCACACTTCAAGATGAATCTGATAACAGCTGCCAGCGCCAGAAAAAAAAAAATTTGGCTTGTGTGAGTCTGTAGGAAGTGAAATCTAGCATTGTACTATACCTATATCTCTCTGCGTATCTGTGCATCATGAATAGTGGTATGTGTTAGGCTATGTGCACACGTATCAGAATTGTCGCAGAAATTTCGGCGGCAATCCCGCACCTCCCTGCCGCGGGAAATATCGCATTTTATAGGTATGCGTATTCCCACCAGAAACTAGCATTTTGCAAGCGATCTGTAGCATCGCTTGGAAAATTGATTGACAGGTTGGTCACACGAGTCAAACAAGTGTTTGACAAGTGTGAGCAACTTTTTACTATTGATGCCGCCTATGTCGCATCAATAGTAAAAAGATCTAATGTTAAAAATAAAAAGTAAAAAAAATCGTGATATTCTCACCTTCCGGCGGCCCCCGCAGTCTTCTTGGTCCCCGCCAATCTCCCGGCAACTCCCATTCCCAGTGATGCCTGGCGACAATGACCCCAGATGACGTAGCATCACGCGAGACCGCTACGTCATCTAGGGTCATTGTCGCTATGCATCACTGGGAATGGGAGTTGCCAGGAGTGTCGCTGATGACCAGGAAGGCTGCGGGGGCCGCCGGAAGGTGAGAATATCACGATTTTTTATTTTAAATATTGTTTTACAGGGATATGGTACCCAGGGCAGAGTCTCCTCTCCTCTAGACCCTGGGTACCTACCGCACATGAACCGCTCACTTTCCGCATGGTGGGCAGAGCCACATGTGGAAAGTAAGCGGTTCAATGCATTCCTATGGCGGCGGAATCGCCGCAATTCCGGAAAAAGAATGAACATGCTGCGTTTTTTTCCGCGATGCATTTTTTTTTGCGGAAAAAACGCAGCATATGCACAAAAATTGCGGAATGCATTGTAACAATAGGATGGTTAATGCATGTGAATTTTCAGCATTTTTGCGGTGGAAAACCGCCACAAAAATGCTAAAAAAACCGCAATCCTGAACGTGTGCACATAGCCTTAAAGTGGGGCGGGGGGCCCACTGAGACTCTTTCGCCCGGGGCCCTCAAAATCCTGGAGCCGGCCCTGTTGTTAGGCCTAATATAGTGGTGCAGCCACAAGACCCAATTAGCTACTCTAAATAGTTTGTGCTAAAACTGTGTGTTAGTGGCAAATCAGAAGTCCAGATTTCCCCTTAAAAATCGTTAGGCCTAATATTGTGGTACAGCCACAAGGCCCAATTAGCTACTTCAAATTGTTTGCGCTAAAACTGTGGCAAATTAGAAGGCCAGATTTGCATTGAAAAATTGTTAGGCCTAATATTGTGGTGCAGTCACAAGTTCCAATTAGCTAGTCCAAATCGTTTATGCTAAAACTGTGTTTCAGTGGCAAATCATAATGCCAGATTTCCACATAAAAATCGTTAGGCCTAATATTTTGGTGCTGCCACGAGGTCAAATTATCTACTCCACATAATGTGTTTCAGTGGCAAATCATTATCTACTCCACATAATGTGTTTCAGTGGCAAATCAGATGGCCATATTTCCACTTAAAAATCATTAGGCCTAATATTGTGGTGCTGCCTGGAGGGCCAATCAGCTGCTTCAAATCATTGGTGATAAAACTGTGTTTCAGTGGCAAATCAGAAGGCCAGATTTCCACTTAAAAATTGTAAGCTGTAATAGTGTTGTTCAGGCACACTATCTAAGAAAATAAAAAGTGATTGTTCATTTGATGATGATTAACAGGTTACTGACAGTTGTGGGCCTAAGGTTGTGAAACAGCAGGTTATAAGAAGGCTACTTACAACATGAGTGGGAAAAAGCGAGGTCATGGTGGAAGGGAGAATAGACTTTGTGTTCCATGTGTATGTGGGTAGTGTGTTAATGTGAATGAAAACTCAACTGAACAAACAACGTCTCAACTTATCCAAAGACCACTGACAACATCTGTTACTGGCCTGCCTACTCGACTGCTTTTCCTTAGCAGCTGCACAGCTGTTTGCCTTGTAGATGAGGCTCAGAAAGAGCATGTGTTCCAGTGGATGGCAAATGCTGCATCAAGTGGCCTCTCCTCTTTTTCCACCTTAACATCAAACACAGTACAATCCTCAGAGGTGGCACACCAATCACCCTTATTTACCCACGCATCAAAACTTTTTAAACACCCAACTGACTGTGGGGAACCTCAGATGGGCCATTCTGAAGAACTGTTCACACTTTGAACTCCATGGGCATAAGAGGTCTGCTCAGAAGACTCACAGAATCCAGAGTAGGAAAGCATCTGTATCGATACCCAAATTTTTGGCATGCTGGATCCGGTGCTGTACAAAGCAGAATCCAGACCCTTGTCACCAGATGTTAACCACTAAGGTGATCCTGATGAGACTCAGATACCAGAGGCGCACGTGGACTGTACTGTGGTGTCAGGGCAGGAAAAGGAGGAGGGTGATTCTGAGGGTGAGGAGTGTGAGAACAGAGAGGATGACGATGGAGTTGTAGATCCCATTTGGTGTGAAACCAGGGGTACACAGCTGAGTAGCTCGGCAGAGGTGGTGGAGGAGGAGGAAGATGAGGAGATTACATTGCGGTTTCTCACACAGACTTGTGTTGTGAATGGGTTTGAGATGATTTCTGAGCAGAGGCTCCCTCTGGTGGTTACAAGCGGTACTAGTGAAGATTGTGAGGACTGGGAATCAGGTGTTACTGACTGGTCTTATATAAGGGAGTCATTTTCCCATCAGGGTTGCCGGTGATCAATTGTTCTGGTCTGAATCCTTCATTCCAGTTTCCCTTGTAGCCTGCTGTGTCGTGTCTGCATCTCCTGCTACCAGATAAGATTTTTTCTTCTTTTGTGTTATTGCTATATTTTTGCATTTTTGTCTTGCACTTCTTTGGGGGCCTTCTGGGTCCCCTCCGGGGGCTTCTGCCTTCTCAGTTTAGTTCAGCCACCGAGTTTTGTTCTTTTGCTTTTTCCAGTTTTTTCAGTGGCTGCTGTTTTGATTTTGTTACACCAGAGAGCTAATTTAGGTGGTAGAGGTCGTGTGATCTCAGGTGATTTTGAAATTAGTAGAGTTGGTGTTTTTCAGGGTTTTCTGGGATTGCAGTAAGTACCCTTCCTGTCCTTTTCTTTTTAGATAGTTTGGGCCCCAGCGTTTGCTCATACTATTTTCTTTCTGTGTCAGTATTTCCTCTTGTCTAACCGCCATTACATGTTTGGGGGCTTTCTATTATCTTTGGAGTTCTGCTCCGGGGCAGATAGCTTTCCTATTTCTATCTTTAGGTGTAGTTAGTTTCTCAGGCTGTGACGAGGCGTCTAGGACCAACGTAGGAACGCTCCACGGCTGCCTCTAGTTGTGGTGGTTAGTCAGGGTACTGCAATCCCATAGATTCCAACTGCTCTGGTGTATTGCCTTTTTTTTACCTGCACTCCTCAGCTACCGAAACATAACAGTATCACCGGCCAATAGAAAATTGTATGGTACTCACAGAAGGGAAAAAATATTGTGATAGAAAAAAAAGGTTGTCAGAGTTGTCAGAGATATTTTTCTGTTTGTTGCATTTTTTTTTTTTTTCCCTCTGTATCTCTGGGTGCTGGGGAGGATCTTTTCTCCCAATGGAGTTTGCACAGTTGTCTGGCCGTGTGGATCAGCTTGCCACTGAGGTTCAGAGTATTGCTGCATATCTTGCTAGGTTGCCTGTTGTGGAACCTAGGATCCCCATGCCAGATTTGTTTTTAGGGGATCGAGCTAAGTTTCAGAATTTCAAAAATAATTGTAAATTGTTTTTTGCCTTAAAATCTAAGTCCTCAGGAAACGCAGCGCAGCAGGTTCAAATTATCATCTCTCTCCTGCGCGGCGATCCTCAGGATTGGGCTTTTTCCCTGATACCTGGGGATCCTGTTTTGAGTGATGTTGATGCGTTTTTTCAGGCTTTGGGGTTATTGTACGATGAGCCTAATGTCACTGATCAAGCTGAAAAAGCCTTGTTGGCATTAAATCAGGGGCTTGATGACGCTGAGTTATACTGTCAGAGATTCCGTAGGTGGGCAGTCCTGACCAAATGGAATGACGACGCTTTGGCGGCCCTTTTCCGGAAGGGTCTGTCAGATAATGTAAAGGATGTTATGGTGGGATTCCCTGTCCCCTCTGGTCTCAATGATTCTATGTCATTAGCGATTCAAATTGACAGACGTTTGCGTGAGCGGAGAAGTATGCGTGGAATGGTGTTGCCTTATGAACCAGCTCCTGAAACCATGCAGTGTGATAGAGTGGTGTCTGGGCACAGCGTCATGAGTTTCGAAAGCGCAATGGGTTATGTTTCTACTGTGGTGATGCCTCTCATGCTATTTCATCTGCCCTAAGCGGGGAAGACGTTTTGCACGCTCAGTTGTCTTGGGTAGTGTTCAGACTAAGTTTTTATTAACTGTCACTCTGATATGCTCTCTGTCCTCATTTTCTGCTCAGGCTTTCGTTGATTCTGGAGCAGCTATTAACCTGATGGATTATGATTTTGCTAAATGTTGTGGGTTTCCCTTGATACCCCTACAGAAGTCTATTCCCTACTGGGGATCGATTCTACCCCTTTGGCTGAGAATAAACCCCAGTTTTCTACTCAGGTGATAATGAGGGTTGAACCTGATCACCAGGAGTGCTGCAAATTTTTGGTTCTATATAATCTGCATGACATTATCGTGCTGGGTTTCCCTTGGTTGCAGTCTCATAATCCTGTTTTGGATTGGAAGTCTGTGTCTGTGGCCAGTTGGGGCTGCCAATGTGTTAATACCAACACTCCTGTTTTTTCTGCCTCCCCCAGGCTCAGGATGTTCCTGACTTTTTGTTTGATTTTTCTGATGTGTTTAGCGAAAGTAAATCTGCATCCTTGCCTCCCCATAGGAGCTATGACTGCGCTATTGAATTAGTGCCGGGTAGTAAATTCCCTAAACGTCGCCTTTTTAACTTGTCTGTACCTGAACAGGATGCTATGCGGTCTTATATCAAGGAATCTTTGGAGAAGGGTCATATCAGACCATCCTCTTCACCCTTAGGTGCCGGTTTTTTCTTTGTGGCCAAAAAAGATGGTTCATTAAGGCCGTGTATTGATTATCGTCTCTTGAACAATATTACTGTGAAATATCAATACCCGTTACCCTTGATTTCTGACCTGTTTTCCAGGGTGAAAAACGCTACTTGGTTTACCAAGCTTGACCTCAGGGGGGCGTATAACCTTATTCGCATTAAGCACGGGGATGAATGGAAGACGGCATTCAATACCCCTGAAGGGCATTTTGAGTACCTAGTGATGCCCTTTGGGCTCACTAATGCTCCTTCCGTCTTCCAGTCCTTCATGAATGACATTTTCAGGGATTTTGTGGACAAATTTCTGATTGTTTATTTGGATGATATCTTGATTTTTTCTAATGACTGGGACTCTCATGTGAAACATGTTCGAACTGTGTTCCAGATTTTGAGAGAGAATGCTCTGTATGTGAAGGGATCAAAGTGTCTTTTTGGCGTCCAGAGGATCTCATTTCTGGGATTCATTTTGTCCCCATCTGTTATTGAAATGGACCCGGTCAAGGTTCAGGCCATCTGTGATTGGGTCCAACCTACTTCATTAAAGGCTCTTCAGAGATTTTTGGGTTTTGCCAATTTTTATCGTAAATTTATTGGTAATTTCTCGGTTATTGTTAAACCATTAACTGATTTGACCAGAAAGGGTTCTGATGTGGTGAATTGGCCTCCTGAGGCAGTCTCTGCATTTCAGGAACTTAAGCAGAGATTCACTTCTGCTCCTGTTCTACGGCAGCCTGATGTTTCTCTGCCATTTCAGGTGGAGGTTGATGCCTCTGAAATTGGGGCAGGTGCCGTTTTGTCCCAAAAAGATCCAGAGACCTCTAAAAGTAACCCTTGTGCCTTTTTCTCTCGAAAATTTTCTCCTACTGAACGTAATTATGACGTGGGTAATCGGGAGTTATTGGCCATGAAGTGGGCTTTTGAAGAGTGGAGACATTGGCTGGAGGGAGCCAAACATCAGGTGGTGGTCCTTACGGACCATAAGAATCTGGTCTATCTGGAATCTGCCAAGCGACTCAATCCTAGACAGGCCAGGTGGGCCTTGTTTTTCACACGTTTTAATTTTGTGGTTTCCTTTCTTCCTGGCACTAAGAATGTTAAGGCGGATGCCCTCACGAGGAGTTTCCTTGCGGACTCTCCTGAGTTATCTGATCCTTCTGTTATTTGAAAGAGGGTGTAGTTCTTTCCGCCATCTCGCCCAATTTGAGACTTGCTCTGGAGGGGTGTCAGGAGGATAGGCCCGAGCGCTGCCCTGTTGGAAAATTGTTTGTCCCGGACCAATGGAAAAAGAGTGTGATGTCTGAGATTCATTGTTCCGCATTGGCTGGGCATCCCGGAATTTTTGGTACCAGAGACTTGGTTAGTCGGTCCTTTTGGTGGCCTACCTTGTCTCGTGATGTCAGGGAATTTGTGCAGTCCTGCGGGACTTGCTCTCGCTCCAAGCCTTGCTCTCGCTCTAGTGGTTTGTTGATGCCATTGCCTGTGCCCAAGAGACCATGGACCCATATCTCTATGGATTTCATTTCGATCTTCCTGTTTCTCAGAGAATGACCACCATCTGGGTAATTTGTGATAGGTTTTCCAAAATGATACATCTTGTGCCATTACCTAAGTTGCCTTCCTCCTCTGAATTGGTGTCGTTGTTCCTTCAGCACGTGGTTCGTTTACACGGCATTCCTGAGAACATTGTGTCTGACAGAGGAGTCCAGTTTGTTTCCAAATTTTGGAGGACTTTTTGTTCTAAACTGGGTGTTCAATTGTCTTTCTCCTCGGCATTTCATCCTCAGACCAATGGTCAAACTGAGAGAACAAACCAGACATTGGAGACTTATCTTAGATGCTTTGTGTCTGCTGATCAGGATGACTGGGTCTCTTTTTTGCCTTTGGCTGAGTTTTCTCCTAATAATAGGGCTAGCTCTGCCACTTTGATGTCTCCGTTTTTCTGTAATTCTGGGTTTCACCCTCGATTTTCTTCAGGACAGACGGAGGCTTCTGTCTGTCCAGGTGTTGACTCTGTTGTGGAGCGTATGCAACAGATTTGGGACCAGGTAGTGGAGAGGTTGTCCCTCTCTCAGGAGAAGGCCCAGCGGTTTGCTAACCGGCATAGGACTGATGGTCCTCGGTTTAAAGTGGGGGACTTGGTCTGGTTGTCCTCAAAGAATATTCCTATGAGAGTAGCATCTCCTAAATTTAAGCCTAGGTTCATTGGACCTTATAAGATCATGGAGATTATTAATCCTGTTTCTTTTCGTTTGCTTCTTCCAGGGACATTTAAGATCCATAACGTGTTCCATAAGTCCTTGTTGAAGAGGTTTGTTGAGCCAGTGGTTCCTGCTGCTGTGCCTCCTGACCCTGTTTTGGTTGAGGGCAATCTGGAGTATGTGGTTGAGAAAATATTGGATTCTCGTTTTTCTAGACGGAAACTCCAGTATTTGGTTAAATGGAGAGGTTATGGTCAGGAAGACAATTCTTGGGTGTTTGCTTTGGACATCCATGCTAGGAGACTTATCCGTGCGTATCATAGAACTCATCCTGACCGACCTGGTTGCTCAAATGAGGGTTCGGTAACCCCTCCTCAAGGGGGGGGTACTGTTGTGAATGGGTTTGAGATGATTTCTGAGCAGAGGCTCCCTCTGGTGGTTACAAGCGGTACTAGTGAAGATTGTGAGGACTGGGAATCAGGTGTTACTGACTGGTCTTATATAAGGGAGTCATTTTCCCATCAGGGTTGCCGGTGATCAATTGTTCTGGTCTGAATCCTTCATTCCAGTTTCCCTTGTAGCCTGCTGTGTCGTGTCTGCATCTCCTGCTACCAGATAAGATTTTTTCTTCTTTTGTGTTATTGCTATATTTTTGCATTTTTGTCTTGCACTTCTTTGGGGGCCTTCTGGGTCCCCTCCGGGGGCTTCTGCCTTCTCAGTTTAGTTCAGCCACTGAGTTTTGTTCTTTTGCTTTTTCCAGTTTTTTCAGTGGCTGCTGTTTTGATTTTGTTACACCAGAGAGCTAATTTAGGTGGTAGAGGTCGTGTGATCTCAGGTGATTTTGAAATTAGTAGAGTTGGTGTTTTTCAGGGTTTTCTGGGATTGCAGTAAGTACCCTTCCTGTCCTTTTCTTTTTAGATAGTTTGGGCCCCAGCGTTTGCTCATACTATTTTCTTTCTGTGTCAGTATTTCCTCTTGTCTAACCGCCATTACATGTTTGGGGGCTTTCTATTATCTTTGGGGTTCTGCTCCGGGGCAGATAGCTTTCCTATTTCTATCTTTAGGTGTAGTTAGTTTCTCAGGCTGTGACGAGGCGTCTAGGACCAACGTAGGAACGCTCCACGGCTGCCTCTAGTTGTGGTGGTTAGTCAGGGTACTGCAATCCCATAGATTCCAACTGCTCTGGTGTATTGCCTTTTTTTTTACCTGCACTCCTCAGCTACCGAAACATAACAGACTTGAAGTAATGCAACCATGACAATCACTGCATCTCAAGCCCCAATTCTGGCTGTGGCCAGCACCGGTCACGAGTGTACAGCTTGCAGGCGTGGCAAGGGTTGCCTAACCTGGGTGTTTTTTGAGAATGGATGACCCAACACATGTTACCTGTCAAATTTGCAAAAAATACTCAGTAGAGGCAGAAATTGCAATAATTTGATAATTACATGCGTGAATCGGTACACGCGCAATCAACATGCCTTAGTGTGGGAATCTGTGGATTAGCGGGCCTCACCAACCACTAGCTGTCCCATCAACCCCATCTGCTGCTTCTTTCTCCTCTCTCACTATTCAAAGTCTTCTCACACAGGTCTCTGGCTGCAGAAACTACAATTGTTTAATCCTCAGAGTTGGGGTGAGTCAGAGCCGGTCAGATATTATGGAAATAGACAAGACTGCTGCTTTTGTGTCACCTAGCACAATACATATTTCTCAAGCCACCATAACATCTCCACCTGCACCTCACTCACAGTCCAGTAGTTTTTCCTGTTATCAATACTTCGCCCTTTTTCAGCACAGCAACCATCCCAAAGTCCCGCAGTTGTGGTCACGTAAAAAAAGTTTCCTCTTACACATGACAAAGCTAAGAGCTTGAACTCCACCATCTTCAATTTTTTGGCCACGGAAATGCTACCTTTCTGCCTAGTGGATACAGATGGTTTCTGAAAGTTGATGGCTGTCGCAGTTCCCCAGTGCCAGTTGCATTACTTCTCTAAGAAAGCTGTGCCTGCGCTACACCAGCATGTTGCTGACAACATCACCCGTTCCTTGAAAAAATATGTCTTTCACGGTGCATTTCACCACTGACACCTGGACGAGCAAACAAGGGTGTTACATCTCGCTGACTGGGCACTGGGTGATTTTCGTGGCTTTGGGGGCAGGTGGTCAAGGGGTTGCTCCACAAGTCCTTGAATCTCCAAGGCTTGCGGAACAAAACTCTGTATCTAACACTTCCTCCACTGCTTCTCCTCCTCCACCTCCTCTAAGATATCCACCTGTGCCCTCAACCTCTCCCTTAATCAGACATGCATGACAGAATCTCCCTTATCTCTGTACTGAGTAGCCATAGCTCACTGAAATCAGGCAGTGTTTAAATTAATATGCCTTGGAGATCACAGTCACACATTAAAGGGGGCTCATGGTACCAAACTAGTGAAAATACAGCAGCTGAGGAACAAATTTAGGATGAGGTGACAGACATGCAAAAGTCAGGAGATAAAGTGGATAATGATACGCAATCTGTTTGTTGTCCATGGTTGGAGGGAGAGGACGGAGAAAGCAACCTTGAGTGTTACCACGCCACCAACCCAGCATGGACTTGGACCTCATGGACACGCCCAATACATGAGCGCCTTCTTGCTGCACTATTTTTAACATGATACCCATATTTTTAGGGCTGGAAATAGTGCTGACTACTGGGTTGCCACTCTGTTAGATCCATCGTACAAGATCAAATTTAGCCAGATGCTTTCCCCCTGGAAAAGGATGCACATATACTCGAGTAACAAAATATGCTTGTAGACAGTGGTTTTCCTCAAGACAGCAGTGAGGCACACAGTGTGCATCACAATTGTAGACGTCCAACCCAATTTAGGCATCATCGCCAAAACATTAGCAGCAGCAGAAGCAGTGTAAGTGGCAAAAACAATTTCTGTAATTCGTTTAACACATTTATTAGACCAGTCTGTGCACCAACAGAACAAAGTACAAGTCTGACACGTTGTGAACGATTGGAGAGGATGGTGCAGGAGTATCTGGAGCTTAATATCAATGCCATCAGTGGGGGTTTGGACCCTTTTTCATTTTGCTCTTCTAAAATGGAAGAGTGGCCTGAGATCACCTGTCACGCCTTAGAGGTTCTGTCATGCCCGGCAGACAACGTTCTCTCAGAAAGTGTCTTCAGCGCTGCTGGTGGTATCCTGATGGATTAGCACATCTGTCTTCTCAAAGTGTAGACTGCCTAACTTTCATCAGAATGAACAAGTCATGGATCTCTGATGACTTTTGCAACCCAATCGCAGATTGGGCAAACTAGGCAATCTTGTCTTTAGTCTCATGTATTCATCTTGAATTATTGCAGTCTGTGCCATCTTTGTGGTGTCTTCTGTGCCTGCTGTTGATACTGCTGCTGATGCAAACAATTTTTTGAAATGTGGAGACTCCAAGTTGGGTCTGCATCAGGTGGGTTGCCTGTGGTGGAAGGTGTGTCAGAGACCTATTCTGTTTTTACTCTGTGGAAATTGATGCCACTTTCACTGCTGAAATGTGGAGACTCAAAGTTTAGTCTCTATCTGGTGGGTTTCCCTTGTAAGTAGGACTCTCAGACAGGAAAGCCCATTAAAAATGCAGAGCTGATGAAACAATTAATGGAGGCATTAATGTTACCAGTCCAGGTTGGCATAATCAACATGAAAGCCACACACAAAAGGTGGCTCCTTAGAGGTAGAGGGCAACAGAAGGGCGGATGAAGCTGCTAAAGTAGCAGCAAGGAGGCCAAGGGAACAGAGGACCATGGCGGGGAGTCAGCAAACTCCAGACACGGTGAGCCTGGATGTCCTGAAATCTCTCCAGTAATAGGCTTCGCCCTCACAGAGGAAACACTGGGGGAAAATGGTGGATGAGTTGAACTCAAGGGGAGTATGGGAGAACAGGAATAAATTGTGTTTACTAGGTCTCTGTTCCCAGTAATAGCACAAGCAACACATGGCCCCACTGACACCTCAAAGAGTCACATGTGTACCATGGTAAATGCCTTCTGGATCGCTCCTGGTTTCAGTTAGGCAGCTGCAAAACATGTGCAGTCCTGCCTCATCTGTGCACAGCACAACCCAAGTAAAACAGTAAAAATCCCTAAGAAAGCGACACCAAGACTGCAGATAGACTACAATTACCCAAGGTAGGAGTGTGTAGATATGCTCTGGTATGTGTAGATCTCTTCTCTGGTTGTCTGGAATCGTATAAGGTAATATGTGCTAATGCTAAAAGGACACTTAGACTAAAAATTTCAAAAAGCCATGGCAGAGACAAGAAAAAAGTGGGTAGAGCAGTTGTCTCTTGCTCTCTTTTCAGTCAGAAACACTACAAATAGAAGGACTTGTCTCCTTTTGAAATCCTGTTTGATAGTGCCTCAAAGATGGGTCTGTACATCCTATAGGTACTACAAATGCAACACCGTGCTATGACAGCCTATGTCCAGGCCTTGCAGAAAAGACTTAATGTGGTGCATACACATGAGTTCTCATCCATTCCAGATCCTAATGACAGTGCAGACGTGCATCAGCTGAATCCAGGTGGTTGAGTGGTCATATGCACGCATGAGAGAAGGAGCCTAGATCGACGGTTTGATGGCCCGTTCCAAGTCCAGCTGACCACATCCACCTCATTGAAACTTGAGGGAAAATCCACGTGGATCCACAATAGTCGCTGCAAAAAGGTCACTTCACTGGCAGAATAACTTTTCTTCCAATCACCTTGCTGGGAGTAGCAGGATTATTGCGCCCTACAGAGACAATGGATAAACTTTAAAATATGGACTGAGAGAAAAAATTTGCTTTTCTTATAAAGGACATGTAAGAAGAACATCCAAACATCTGTTGGATCTGTATACGCAACCAAGTATCTGCAAGGACTATGCCGTACTTAGCCTTACCTCTGGAGCCACGGAAGGTATTAACATCACACTGCATACACAATAAAATCTGGACTCCATCTACAGTGGGTATGGAAAGTATTAAACCGCTTTAAGCTTTTAACTCTTTGCTTCATTGCCGCCATTTGGTAAATTCAAAAAAGTTCTTTATTCTCATTAACCCCTTCACCCCCAAGGGTGGTTTGCACGTTAATGACCGGGCCAATTTTTACAATTCTGACCACTGTCTCTTTATGAGGTTATAACTCTGGAACGCTTCAACGGATCTTCGCGATTCTGAGATGTTTTCTCGTGACATATTGTACTTCATGACAGTGGTAAAATTTCTTCCATATAACTTGCATTTATTTATGAAAAAAACGCAAATATGGCAAAAATTTTGAAAATTTTGCAATTTTCAAACTTTGAATTTTTATTCCCTTAAAACAGAGAAATATGTCACACAAAATAGTTAAGAAATAACATTTCCCACATGTCTACTTTACATCAGCACAATTTTGGAAACAAATTTTTTTTTGTTAGGAAATTATAAGGGTTAAAAGTTGACCAGCGATTTCTCATTTTTACAACAAAATTTACAAAGCCATTTTTTTTCGGGACCACCTCATATTTGAAGTCACTTTGAGGGGTCTATTAGCAGAAAATACCCAAAAGTGACACCATTCTAAAAACTACACCCCTCAAGGTACTCAAAACCACATTCAAGAAGTTTATTAACCCTTCAGGTGCTTCACAGGAGCTGAAGCAACATGGAAGGAAAAAATTAACATTTTACTTTTTAGTCACAAAAATGATCTTTTACAAACATTTTTTTTATTTTCACAAGGGAAAAAGGAGAAAAAGGACTGATAAAGTTGTTGTGCAATTTCTCCTGAGTACGCCGATACCCCATATGTGAGGGAAAACCACTGTTTGTGCACACGGCAGAGCTCGAATGGAAGGAGCGCAGTTTGACTTTTCCAAACCAAAATTGGCTGGAATTGAGAACGGACGCCATGTCGCGTTTGGAGAGGCCCCGATGTGCCTAAACAGTGGAAACCCCCCACACGTGACCCCATTTTGGAAACTAGACCCCCTAAGGAACTTATCTAGATGTGTGGTGAGTAGTTTGAACCCTCAAGTGCTTCACGCAAGTTTGTAATGTAGAGCCGTGAAGAAAAAAAATCATATTTTTTCCACAAGCATGATGTTTTAGTCCCCAAATTTTTATTTTCCCAAGGGTAAGAGGAGAAATTGAACCACAAAAGTTGTTGTCCAACTTATCCTGAGTACGCTGATACCCATATGTGGGGGGGAACCACTGTTTGGCGCACGGCAGGGCTTGAAAGGGAAGGAGCGCCGTTTGACTTTTCCAAACCAAAATTGGCTGGAATTGCGAACGGACGCCATGTCGCGTTTGGAGGGCCCCTGATGTGCCTAAACAGTGGAAACCCCCCACATGTGACCCCATTTTGGAAACTAGACCCCCTAAGGAACTTATCTAGATGTGTGGTGAGCACTTTGAACCCTCAAGTGCTTCACGCAAGTTTGTAATGTAGAGCCGTGAAGAAAAAAAAATCATATTTTTTCCACAAACATGATGTTTTAGTCCCCAAATTTTTATTTTCCCAAGGGTAAGAGAAGAAATTGGACCACAAAAGTTGTTGTCCAACATGTCCTGAGTACGCTGATACCCCATATGTGGGGGGGAACCACTGTTTGGGCGCACGGCAGGGCTTGAAAGGAAGGAGCGCCGTTTGACTTTTCCAAACCAAAATTGGCTGGAATTGCGAACGGACGCCATGTCGCGTTTGGAGGGCCCCTGATGTGCCTAAACAGTGGAAAACCCCCACATGTGACCCCATTTTGGAAACTAGACCCCCTAAGGAACTTATCTAGATGTGTGGTGAGCACTTTGAACCCTCAAGTGCTTCACGCAAGTTTGTAATGTAGAGCCGTGAAGAAAAAAAATCATATTTTTTCCACAAACATGATGTTTTAGTCCCCAAATTTTTATTTTCCCAAGGGTAAGAGGAGAAATTGGACCACAAAAGTTGTTGTCCAACATGTCCTGAGTACGCTGATACCCCATATGTGGGGGGAACCACTGTTTGGGCGCACGGCAGGGCTCGAAAGGGAAGGAGCACCGTTTGACTTTTCCAAACCAAAATTGGCTGGAATTGCGAACGGACGCCATGTCGCGTTTGGAGGGCCCCTGATGTGCCTAAACAGTGGAAAACCCCCACATGTGACCCCATTTTGGAAACTAGACCCCCTAAGGAACTTATCTAGATGTGTGGTGAGCACTTTGAACCCTCAAGTGCTTCACGCAAGTTTGTAATGTAGAGCCGTGAAGAAAAAAAATCATATTTTTTCCACAAACATGATGTTTTAGTCCCCAAATTTTTATTTTCCCAAGGGTAAGAGGAGAAATTGGACCACAAAAGTTGTTGTCCAACATGTCCTGAGTACGCTGATACCCCATATGTGGGGGGGAACCACTGTTTGGGCGCACGGCAAGGGCTTGAAAGGGAAGGACGCCGTTTGACTTTTCCAAACCAAAATTGGCTGGAATTGCGAACGGACGCCATGTTCGCGTTTGGAGGCCCCTGATGTGCCTAAACAGTGGAAACCCCCACATGTGACCCCATTTTGGAAACTAGACCCCCTAAGGAACTTATCTAGATGTGTGGTGAGCACTTTGAACCCTCAAGTGCTTCACGCAAGTTTGTAATGTAGAGCCGTGAAGAAAAAAAATCATATTTTTTCCACAAACATGATGTTTTAGTCCCCAAATTTTTATTTTCTCAAGGGTAAGAGGAGAAATTGGACCACAAAAGTTGTTGTCCAACATGTCCTGAGTACGCTGATACCCCATATGTGGGGGGAACCACTGTTTGGGCGCACGGCAAGGCTTGAAAGGGAAGGAGCGCCGTTTGACTTTTCCAAACCAAAATTGGCTGGAATTGCGAACGGACGCCATGTTGCGTTTGGAGGGCCCCTGATGTGCCTAAACAGTGGAAACCCCCCACATGTGACCCCATTTTGGAAACTAGACCCCCTAAGGAACTTATCTAGATGTGTGGTGAGCACTTTGAACCCTCAAGTGCTTCACGCAAGTTTGTAATGTAGAGCCGTGAAGAAAAAAAATCATATTTTTTTCCACAACATGATGTTTTAGTCCCCAATTTTTATTTTCCCAAGGGTAAGAGGAGAAATTGGACCCAATAGTTGTTGTCCAACATGTCCTGAGTACGCTGATACCCCATATGTGGGGGGAACCACTGTTTGGGCGCACGGCAGGCTTGAAAGGGAAGGAGCACCGTTTGACTTTTCCAAACCAAAATTGGCTGGAATTGCGAACGGACGCCATGTCGCGTTTGGAGGGCCCTGATGTGCCTAAACAGTGGAAACCCCCCACATGTGACCCCATTTTGGAAACTAGACCCCCTAAGGAACTTATCTAGATGTGTGGTGAGCACTTTGAACCCTCAAGTGCTTCACGCAAGTTTGTAATGTAGAGCCGTGAAGAAAAAAAATCATATTTTTTCCACAAGCATGATGTTTTAGTCCCCAAATTTTTATTTTCCCAAGGGTAAGAGGAGAAATTGGACCACAAAAGTTGTTGTCCAACATGTCCTGAGTATGCTGATACCCCATATGTGGGGGGGAACCACTGTTTGGGCGCACGGCAGGGCTTGAAAGGGAAGGAGCACCGTTTGACTTTTCCAAACCAAAATTGGCTGGAATTGCGAACGGACGCCATGTCGCGTTTGGAGGGCCCCTGATGTCCTAAACAGTGGAAACCCCCCACATGTGACCCCATTTTGGAAACTAGACCCCCTAAGGAACTTATCTAGATGTGTGGTGAGCACTTTGAACCCTCAAGTGCTTCACGCAAGTTTGTAATGTAGAGCCGTGAAGAAAAAAAATCATATTTTTTCCACAAGCATGATGTTTTAGTCCCCAATTTTTTATTTTCCCAAGGGTAAGAGGAGAAATTGGACACCAATAGTTGTTGTCCAACATGTCCTGAGTACGCTGATACCCCATATGTGGGGGGGAACCACTGTTTGGGCGCACGGCAGGGCTTGAAAGGGAAGGAGCACCGTTTGACTTTTCCAAACCAAAATTGGCTGGAATTGCGAACGGACGCCATGTCGCGTTTGGAGGGCCCCTGATGTGCCTAAACAGTGGAAACCCCCCACATGTGACCCCATTTTGGAAACTAGACCCCCTAAGGAACTTATCTAGATGTGTGGTGAGCACTTTGAACCCTCAAGTGCTTCACGCAAGTTTGTAATGTAGAGCCGTGAAGAAAAAAAATCATATTTTTTCCACAAACATGATGTTTTAGTCCCCAAATTTTTATTTTCCCAAGGGTAAGAGGAGAAATTGGACCACAAAAGTTGTTGTCCAACATGTCCTGAGTACGCTGATACCCCATATGTGGGGGGGAACCACTGTTTGGGCGCACGGCAGGGCTCGAAAGGGAAGGAGCACCGTTTGACTTTTCCAAACCAAAATTGGCTGGAATTGCGAACGGACGCCATGTCGCGTTTGGAGGGCCCCTGATGTGCCTAAACAGTGGAAACCCCCACATGTGACCCCATTTTGGAAACTAGACCCCTAAGGAACTTATCTAGATGTGTGGTGAGCACTTTGAACCCTCAAGTGCTTCACGCAAGTTTGTAATGTAGAGCCGTGAAGAAAAAAAATCATATTTTTTTCCACAAGCATGATGTTTTAGTCCCCAATTTTTTATTTTCCCCAGGGTAAGAGGAGAAATTGGACCACAAAAGTTGTTGTCCAACATGTCCTGAGTACGCTGATACCCCATATGTGGGGGGGAACCACTGTTTGGACGCACGGCAGGGCTTGAAAGGGAAGGAGCGCCGTTTGACTTTTCCAAACCAAAATTGGCTGGAATTGCGAACGGACGCCATGTCGCGTTTGGAGGGCCCCTGATGTGCCTAAACAGTGGAAACCCCCCACATGTGACCCCATTTTGGAAACTAGACCCCCTAAGGAACTTATCTAGGTGTGTGGTGAGCACTTTGAACCCCCAAGTGTTTCACTAACGTTTATAATGCCCTGGCGTGAAAAAAAAATATATTTTTTTTTTTCCACAAAAGTGATGTTTTAGTCCCCAATTTTTTATTTTCCCAAGGGTAAGAGGAGAAATTGGACCCCAAAAGTGGTTGTCCAATTTGTCCTGAGTACGCTGATACCCCATATGTTGGGGGGATACACTGTTTGGGCACACGGCAGGGCTCGGAAGGGAAGCAGTGACGTTTTGGAATGCAGACTTTGATGGAATGGTCTGCGGGCGTCATGTTCCGTTAGCAGAGCCCCTGATGTGCCTAAACAGTGGAAACCCCCACATGTGACCCCATTTTGGAAACTATACCCCCTAAGGAACTTATCTAGGTGTGTGGTGAGCACTTTGAACCCCCAAGTGTTTCACTAAAGTTTATAATGCCCTGGCGTGAATAAAAAAAAAAAAAAATTTCCACAAATATGATGTTTTAGTCCCCAATTTTTTATTTTCCCAAGGGTAACAGGAGAACTTGGACCACAAAAGTTGTTGTCCAATTTGTCCTGAGTACGCTGATACCCCATATGTTGGGGGGAACCACTGTTTGGGCGCATGGCAGGGCGCAGAAGGGAAGCAGTGACGTTTTGGAATGCAGACTTTGATGGAATGGTCTGCGGGCGTCATGTTCCGTTAGCAGAGCCCCTCATGTGCCTAAACAGTGGAAACCCCCACAAGTGACCCCATTTTGGAAACTAGACCCCCTAATGAACTTATCTAGGTGTGTGGTGAGCATTTTGAACCCCCAAGTGTTTCACTAAAGTTTATAATGCCCTGGCGTGAATAAAAAAAAAAAAAAAAATTTCCACAAATATGATGTTTTAGTCCCCAATTTTTTATTTTCCCAAGGGTAACAGGAGAAATTGGACCACAAAAGTTGTTGTCCAATTTGTCCTGAGTACACTGATACCCCATATGTTGGGGGAAACCACTGTTTGGGCACATGGCAGGGCGCAGAAGGGAAGCAGTGACGTTTTGGAATGCAGACTTTGATGGAATGGTCTGCGGGCGTCATGTTCCGTTAGCAGAGCCCCTCATGTGCCTAAACAGTGGAAACCCCCACAAGTGACCCCATTTTGGAAACTAGACCCCCTAAGGAACTTACCTAGGTGTGTGGTGAGCATTTTGAACCCCCAAGTGTTTCACTAAAGTTTATAATGCCCAGGTGTAAAAATAAAAAATCCTACTTTTATCCTCACAAAAATGATGTTTTAGTCCCCAATTTTTTATTTTCCCAAGGGTAAGAGGAGAAATTGGACACCAAAAATTGTTGTCCAATTTGTCCTGAGTACACTGGTGCCCCATATGTGGGAAAAAACTGTTTGGGCACAAGTCGGGGCTCAGAAGGGAAGTCGTGACGTTTTGGAATGCAGACTGATGGAATGGTCTGCGGGCGTCATGTTCCGTTTGCAGAGCTCCTGATGTGCCTAAACAGTAAAAAAAAACCACAAGTGACATAATTTTGGAAAGTAGACTCCCAAGGAACTTTTCTAATTGTGCCCCCCTTCTGGAACTAATCTTTCCTGTAAAGTAAATTAGTAGTGCATTGAGGTGTGGTACAATTTGAAACAATCCTTCATACACAGGCCAGGTTTTTCGGGGCAGGTGTCGCATTGGTAAGTGGTGTCCTTGCGTATTCCCCTTTTGTAACACACTCGGCACCTTTTTTGCGGCTTACCTTTGCTTCCAGTTGGCGGGACCACCCCCGGGAAATGCTGACCTGGTATGATACGAGCACCTTCAGTTCCAGAAGTACTGGGGCCCGCTGTTTCCTGAGCGCCAAACATCAGGGCCTTAACCACTACCTCCTGGAACTGAAGGTACGTCGTATCGCTGTTGCGTGCACATCGTGACAGCAGGAAAGCGTTGAGCATTGCCATTTGGACGATGTGCACGGACAGCTTCTTGTACCACACCTTGGCCTTTCTCAAAGCACTGTACGGTTGGAGGAGTTGATCAGAGAGATCAACACCCCCCATGTATTTATTGTACCCCAGTACACAGTCCGGTTTGCGGACCTGTGTAGAGGTACCCCGTACAGTGCTGAGGGCGCTGCCATCACCATGTATGGTGGTCAAGAGAAGGACATCCCTCTTGTCCTTGTACTTGACCACCAACAGGTGGTCGCTACATTGGGCTCTGCTCTCACCCTTTCTGAGCATCTGCCCAAGTAGCGTCTTCGGGAGGCCTCTCTGATTTTTGCGGACGGTACCGCAAGCTGCGGTACCTCGCGCAGAGAGGATTTGTAGAGTGGGACGCTGGAATAAAAGTTATCGGTGTAAAGGTGATAACCTTTATCCAGCAGTGGGTGCACCAAATCCCACACAATTTTCCCACTCACTCCCAGGACGGGGGGACACTCAGGGGGTTCAATCCTGGTGTCCTTTCCTTCGTAAACTCTAAAGCTGTGCGTGTACCCTGAGGTACTCTCGCACAGCTTGTAGAGTTTAATTCCGTACCTTGCCCTCTTGCTGGGCAGGTACTGGCGGAATCTGAGCCGTCCCTTAAAATGAACCAAGGACTCATCCACGCAGATGTCCCTTTGGGGCACGTACACTTCAGCAAACTTTTTGCTGAAGTGTTCGATGACCGGCCGAACTTTGAACAGACGGTCAAAGTTGGGGTCATTTTGTGGGGGACACTGTGCATTATCATTATAATGCAGGAATTTGTGGATGGCCTCAAAACGCGTCCGAGCCATGACCATTCGGAACAGTGGAGTGTTGTATAAAATATCAACACTCCAATATTGCCGAAGTTCTGGCTTCTTCAGGATCCCCATATGGAGGACCAGGCCCCAAAACTGCATCATTTCACCTGCGTCTACAGGAGACCAGTTGGAAAATGATGACACTGGGTTTTGCGCCAAAAATTGCCGAGCGTACAAATTAGTTTGCTCCACCACGAGGTTAATAAAATCCTCAGAGAAAAAGACTTTGAAAAAGTCTATTTCTCTGAGGCCCGTGGTGTCAAACTTGATTCCTGATTCTGCCACAAAATCAGGAATCAGTGGCTCGTAATTTTCGGGGGGCGGGGTCCATATGGGGTCCGAAGAGGGGTGCGCTGGTTCATTTTCAGGGTGTGGGCGCTGCCTCATCTTCTGTCCTGGGGCGTCTGCGTGGCGGTTCCGCAGGACCCGAGGAGGAAGATGAGGAAGAGGAGGAAGAAGAAGAAGAGGATGAAGAATCTGAAAAGTAAAGAAATGTGGGATCCTCTCCCTCGCTATCAGTGTCGGAGGCAAGTAAAGCGTATGCCTCTTCCACTGAATAGCGCTGTTGGGAAGAACGTGACGAGCGGGACATTTTTTTTGTGAATGTGGTGCTTTGTGTGAACTTTATTTATAACTGTGTGTGTGTGTGGGGGGGGGATAGTGGTTGGTGCAAACTATGCTGAAAGGAAAAAGCTAAAAGAAAAGAAAGAGAATAGGGAAAAAAATGCCTGTGGAAAAAAGTCTAAACCAGCAGGCACGAGCTCTGATAAGTGACCGGTGTCACTTATCAAAGTTCCGCGGCTGCCGGATGTGCGCACAGGAGTGGCGGAAAGGGAAGTGAAAAAAAAAAAAAACGGCAGGAACGAGCTCTGATAAGTGACCGGTGTCACTTATCAAAGTTCCGCGGCTGCCGGATGTGCGCACAGGAGTGGCGGAAAGGGAAGTGAAAAAAAAAAAAAACGGCAGGAACGAGCTCTGATAAGTGACCGGTGTCACTTATCAAAGTTCCGCGGCTGCCGGATGTGCGCACAGGAGTGGCGGAAAGGGAAGTGAAAAAAAAAAAAAAAACGGCAGGAACGAGCTCTGATAAGTGACCGGTGTCACTTATCAAAGTTCCGCGGCTGCTAGATGTGCGCACGGGAGTGGCGGAAAGTGGAGTGAAAAAAAAAAAACTGCAGGAACGAACTCTGATAAGTGACTGGTGTCACTTATGAAAGTTCCGCGGCTGCTGGATGTGCGCACAGGAGTGGCGGAAAGGGGAGTGAAAAAAAAAAATGCAGGAACGAGCTCTGATAAGTGACTGGTGTCACTTATCAAAGTTCCGCGGCTGCTGGATGTGCGCACAGGAGTGGCGGAAAGGGGAGTGAAAAAAAAAAAGACGGCAGGAGCGAGCTCTGATAAGTGACCGGTGTCACTTATCAAAGTTCCGCGGCTGCTAGATGTGCGCACAGGAGTGGCGGAAAGGGGAGTGAAAAAAAAAAAAAAAACGGCAGGAACGAGCTCTGATAAGTGACCGGTGTCACTTATCAAAGTTCCGCGGCTGCTAGATGTGCGCACGGGAGTGGCGGAAATTGGGGGTGAAAAAAAAAAAAACTGCAGGAACGAGCTCTGATAAGTGACTGGTGTCACTTATCAAAGTTCCGCGGCTGCTGGATGTGCGCACAGGAGTGGCAGAAAGGGGAGTGAAAAAAAAAAAAAACTGCAGGAACGAGCTCTGATAAGTGACTGGTGTCACTTATCAAAGTTCCGCGGCTGCTGGAAGTGCGCACAGGAGTGGCGGAAAGGGGAGTGAAAAAAAAAAACAAAAACGGCAGGAACGAGCTCTGATAAGTGACCGGTGTCACTTATCAAAGTTCCGCGGCTGCTAGATGTGCGCACGGGAGTGGCGGAAAGTGGTGTGAAAAAAAAAAACTGCAGGAACGAGCTCTGATAAGTGACTGGTGTCACTTATCAAAGTTCCGCGGCTGCTAGATGTGCGCACGGGAGTGGCGGAAAGTGGGGTGAAAAAAAAAAAAAACCTGCAGGAACGAGCTCTGATAAGTGACTGGTGTCACTTATCAAAGTTCCGCGGCTGCTGGAAGTGCGCACAGGAGTGGCGGAAAGGGGAGTGAAAAAAAAAAAAAACTGCAGGAACGAGCTCTGATAAGTGACTGGTGTCACTTATCAAAGTTCCGCGGCTGCTGGAAGTGCGCACGGAGGGGGGTGCAAAAGAAAAACGAGCACGAGTGTTGATCGGTGAACTGCGTCACCAATCAACGCTCGGCGGCTGCTAAATGTGTGCAAAGGGGGGGTAAAAAAGGGAGAGGGGAAAGGGAAGGGGGGGGGGAATGGGGGGATTGGGGTGGATCGGGCAGGGATCGGGGCTCAAAAACTCACGTTTGTAGTCTCTCTTCTTTCTTCTCTCTTCTTTCTTTCTCTCTTCTTTCTTCTCTCTTCTTTCTTCTCTCTTCTTTCTTCAGCAGGAGTTGTGGTGTCACAGGCTACTGTGGCCCACAAGGCCCAGCACAGGAGGAGATCTGGCGTGTGACCGCACTGCAGGAATCCTCAGCAAGTGTGAGGACCCCTGCAGTGCGATCAGACAGGTCAGATCCAGTTTGCAGACAGGTCACAGAGCGGTCACATCGCTGCTGTGACCTGTCATTGGTGGGATCGATGATCACATCGATCCCACCAATCAGAGGAGACCCTTGTTTTGCCGGTTGCTAGGCACCGGCCTAGTAATCGGAGCTCACTGCTCCGATTCCTAGGCAGGTCACCGGCAGGTCAGGAAGCAGGGCACAGAGCGGTCACACCGCTGCTGTGCCCTGTGATTGGCGCGATCGTCGATGACATCGATCGCGCCAATCAGCAGCTGCAGGCCCTACTGGGCCTGTCCTAGGCTCCGGCCTAGGATCGGTGCTATTACTGCACCGATCCAGGCAGGTACAGGCAGGGCACAGCGCGGATACACCGCGGCTGTGCCCTGCGATTGGCGCGATCGATGTGATCGGCGATCGCGCCAATCCAGGGGGGGTCTGCTCCTTTCTATGCCCAGGCCTAGGATCGAGTACATCGGTACTCGATTCTAGCCTGGGATCTCACTGTTTCAGCCCATCGGATTGGCTGAAACAGTGAGAAAGCTGCGATTGGTTGTTCAGAATTGAACAGCCAATCACAGCGATCGGGAGTGAGGGTGGGCGGTGACAGACCCCGGGATGCCGGCGCCATCTCTCCTGAGGTAAGATGGCGTCGGAATTTTAATGCGATCATTGCGACTTAAGTCGCAATGTCGCATTAAAGGGCTGGACGTACTATCCCGTCCCCGGTCATACGGGCCCAGGTACCATGGACGGGATAGTACGTCCGATGGCAGTAAGGGGTTAATACACACTCTGCACCCCATCTTGACTGGAAAAAAAGCAAGTATTCAGACCCTTTGCTCAGTATTGAGTAGAAGCTCCCTTTTGAGCTAGTAAAGCCATGAGTCTTCTTGGGAATGATGCAACAAGTTTTTCACACCTGGATTTGGGGATTCTCTGTCATTCTTCCTTGCAGATCCTCTCCAGTTTTGTCAGGTTGGATGGTGAACATTGGTGGACAGTAGAATTGAGTGAAACAGGTCGGTCAGATTCATAAGTCGCCGACTTTCGCCAAAGTTGGGTTTCGCTGAGCGTGAAGTCAGCCATGCATTCGACAAAACGAGCGCCAAAATCGGTTTTCCCATAATGCTTGCAGGCGCCTTTTTTCAGCCAATGAGCAAGGACGTACACTGTGGGCAACGAGATGACATGGGCAGCGTCCACCACCATCTTAGAGAAGGGCATTGCAGTGATTGGCTTGCTTTGGGGTGCATCATAGCATCTATAAAAGCCCTGACCGCCGACCTCCATTTTACTTCTGCCGATATTAACAGTAGGGAGAGGTTGCTGACGCTGTTTATCAGTAGGGAGAGAGTTAGGGCTGGAAAGAGAAGTTCTTATGTGCTTGTGCTGATAGCAATTGTGCTGTACAGCTAGTGTGCAGTGACAGGGGAGAATTTTCTTGTGTGCAGCAGCGCTGGTTATTAGGCTGCCAGATAGCTGTATTGCTGTGTGTACACTGCTGTGCAGACTGCTTTTTACACAGCACTAATACATTAATTCTTTTTTTCTGCATAGTTACCGAGCGTTCATTTTTTCCCACACCGTATAGAGCTGTATGCTCCTCACACACTATTGTGTACCGGCTGGTATCACGGACAAATACATGCTGACTATCTGTGTGTGACTCCGGAAATATATACGGAGATTGAAATTTTCCCCTACACTATATACACCTGGTATATTCTGATACAGTACCTTTTTTCTGCCTTTTGTATTACGGTCAAATCCATACTGAGAGAGCGTCTGTGTGTGACTCCGGAAATATATTCGGAGATTTAAATTTTCCCCTACACTATATACACCGGGTATCTTCTGATACAGTACCTTTTTTCTGCTTTTTGTATTCTAGTCAAATTCATACTGAGTGAGTGTCTGTGTGTGACTCCGGAAATATATACGGAGATTTAAATTTTCCCCTATACTACATACACCTGGTATCTTCTGATACAGTACCTTTTTTTCTGCCTTTTGTATTACGGTCAAATCCATACTGAGAGAGCGTCTGTGTGTTCTGTCTTCATACACGTTGACACGGTGTGCAATCTAGAATACAGCCTAAACCACGATTCTCTCTTCCAGATAAGCAGACTGTCCTCTGTAGTCTAACTTGTTTATTGGTGAACAGTATAGAACATGCGCAGTAAAACTATAAAAATACAAATGACATAGATAAGTATTGGGCACACAGCTGACACTTTACAATTAACAGAAAAGTATACAGTATGATGCAAACTTTACACAGGATTCTAATAACATCTCCTATGCACTGGCTGCTATACAGTTAATAACCTCCTAAACACTGCATTGCTAGAGAAGATATTGATCTTACCAGATATGCTTTACCAGGATAGCAAACTCAAGTTGGAGAGTTTACAGGAGAGCACATGAACACGTGTATTCCATGAAGTACATGGAAGAAAATGGAGCATCTTCTTCCCAGCATACCTTGCTTCAATCCCACAATGCAATACTCTATCTGCTTGTTAAAGGCACAGACTATAAATTCAGCCACCACTAGATGGTACTATAACAAACAAAACCAGCACACAATATGAAACATACTGCCCAGTACTCAGATGGGCAGAACACTGCCCGCTTGGCATCAACTGATGCCACATACTGGCTCTTTTGGCGAAAGCAGTAAAACTAGTTCCTCAACTGGTCTGAGGAATAGTTTACTCTTCCCAGCCTTCCACACTTTGACCTCGACCTTGCGCACCTTCTCATCCTTGCTTGTGAATACCTTGGTGATGAGGCCACTCATTTCGGTGTGACTGGCTGTCCTTCATGAGCACAATATCACCTGGTTTGATGTTCGGCTTGTCGATCTGCCACTTCTTCCTAGGCTGTAAGGTAGAGAGATATTGTTTTCTCCATCTGTCCCAGAAAGTATTGGAGAGACTTTGAACTTGTCTCCATTGACGTCTGTAGAGGTCCTTGTTGCTGAATTCTCCCAGTGGAGCGCTTGGACTGTTGGTTTTCTGAGTGAGTAACATGGCGGGAGTGAGAATGGTTGGATCAAGCTTTTTCAAGACACTCTCTCTAGAAATGGGTTGTCCCTTGTTGACAACAAAACAGAAGAAGCCAGCTTACCACAGTGGTAAACCTCTGCACGGACTCTCAGGTGGAGGAACCAGAGTGCACATGAAAAAAAAACGATGATTCGAGTCCAGCTGATTAAAAGACTGAATTTATTCAAAAATTCTTTGACAAAGAACACAGCATGTGTTTGAAACGCTTTGCTGCGTGTACTGGGTGCCATATGTAATTTGGTACGTTTTTACCATTTTTGAATAAATTCAGTCTTTTAATCAGCTGGACTCGAATCATCCTTTTTTCATGTCCCTTGTTGAGGTTGTCTTTTTCTCTGGGGTAGGTTTCCTTTTGCACAACACGAAGTATTGTAACCTTGGCTCTTTCCAAGTTGAGGGCAGTAAAAGCATGCTTGCAGTGATGCCAACCTTTACAAGATCTCTGGCTTGCAGGTAATGCTGACTTGTAGAACTGGGCCACATGAAATAGACAAGCAACGGCTCGAACAAGTGACTTCCAGGTTGAGAACCTGCTGAACCGATGAGATTCCAGGTAATGACTTGAAATCCCTGTATGCAGAGCAGACACTTGAGGACAGAGCTCCTCGTCGGCATCTGGATCCACCAGTTCAAACGTTTCAGGCCTGTCGATGTGGGGCATCGTACGGTACAAGGAAGCAGGGCCTGTGAACCAGGTAGTGTCCTTAAGATGACTTGAAGCAACGGATCTAGTCGCATGGTCTGGGTCGTTGTCACGGTACCAGAAGAACCTCAAGTAGTTTCTGTGTTCCTCTTTGACGAGAAAACAGTGGAACATCTGTATGTCTGCCATAAATGCCACCGTATCTCTACGGAAAGAGAGTAGTACTTCCAGAAGTCTGTTGTTGAGGTCTGGGCCTGACAGTAGGACATCATTTAATGAGACATCTTCACATTTGGCACTTGAGTCGAATACCACTCTAATTTGACCTGGCTTCTTGGGATGGTATACTCCGAAGATTGGCAGGTACCAACACTCCTCTGAGGGCCGAAGTGCAGGTGCAATCTCTGCGTGGTTGTTCTGGAATATCCTTCCCATGAAGGTAAAGAAGTGTTCCTTCATCTCAGGTGACTTCTTAAGCTCGTGTCTGAGGTAGATGAACTGGCTGTAGACCAGTTCCCTGTTGTTTTTTAGGCGCCTTCTCTGAGGTCGAAATGGTAAAGGTGCGACCAAACTGTTCGATTTGTCTTTGACTATTTGTCTATCCATGATGTCCAGGAACATCCTATCTTCTATGGACATCGCTACCTTGTCATCTTCCTTTGTCCTGTGGAAGACTGTACATCACATGTGGTCTTGTTCACCTTCACAGGCATGGTCTTCATTGGTAGGTACTGAGAAAGGGCAAGGTAGGGGAGTGCTGTTTGGCAATTCATTTACCAGCAGACTATTGTGACATGGCTGGAAGAGAGATGGACGTCCATTTTCTAGTGTGCTGGTGAGCATATTGTTGACTGAGGTCGGCTTGTGTGCTTCTCCTAGACAGACGTCTCCTATGATGACCCATCCAAGGTCGAGCCTCTGAGCGTACGGAGCATTTCTGGGGCCGTTTATATATTCTCTAGTCTTGTGGACTCGTAGTATATCTCTTCCCAGGAGTAGGGTTATTGGGGCTTCTGAATCCAACTCAGGTATCAGGTGGGCTATACGCTTCAGATGGGGGTGATGTGTCGCCACCTCCGGTGATGGTATCTCTGACCTGTTGTCGGGAATCTGGTTGCACTCCAGGATGGTTGGTAGCGATAGGCAGGTTTGACCATCTATGGACTCCACCTTGTATCCACTCGCTTTTCTCCCCGCCGTCTCAACGGTACCTGAACATGTCCTCAGGGAGTATGGAGAACAAGGGCCTACAATGCTGAAGTTGTCAAAGAAGATGGACCTGGCTAAAGACCTGTTACTTTGGTCATCTAGGATTGCATATATCTTGAGGGCTTTGTCCTTGCGGCCTGCAGGGTAGACTTGGACAAGGCAGATTTTTGAACAGGACCTTCCTCTTGTGAGTCCTGTACAGATCTCCGTACATTGAGCGCTGACCACAGGGGTATCTTTATCAGTGTTCTTCTCCTTCTCATCGTGCTCCTCTGCTTGTGGCAACACTTGTGGAGGTGGTCCAGGGTGCAAGGCTGAATTGTGATCCATGCTGCTGCATTCTGAACATTTCACACTAGGTTCACAGTTCCTGGCGAGGTGAGAGGTTGTGGCACAACATTTGAAGCAGATGTTGTTCTCTTTGAGGAAACCCTTGCAATCCTCCAAAGACTTCTCCCTGAAGGCTCTGCATTTTAGTAGAGGATGTGGTTTCTTGTGTAGAGGACAATGTTTACTGACATCCTGAGGCTTGTTCTCGTCTGGAGGGGGTTTACTCGCATTGTGAGGAGGACCTGTGGAAACAATGTTAGTTTTGTGGACTGCCACGGGTTCCTACTGGGTTTGACACCGGGGGCAATGGAACATGACAGAGTGAAGTCAAAACTAGGGTCATTTCTGATCTTAGCTTGTTGGGTGACAAATTCTAAGAATACAGTGAAAGGAGGGAATGGTACATTATGATTTTGTTTATACCGTGAACCATATGTAACCCACTTTTCTTGTAGATTGTAAGGAAGTTTTTGTATTATCGGATTGACACCCCTAGCGGTGTCTAAGAATGCCAATTCGGGCAAGTCTCCTTCCTCCTGGGCAACCTGTAACTCTATCAATAAATCACTCAATTCTCTAAGCTTTTGATAACCTTTAAGTCCTATCTTAGGAAAATCATCAATTCTTTTGTATAAAGCATTCTCTATGACTTCTACTGTCCCATAGCATTCATCAAGTCTTTCCCACACTTTGCGTAGACCTATGTGTGGATGCTTTATATTGATGTCTCTTAGTCTTTTGGCATGCTCGACCGACTCACTTCCGAGCCACTTTACTAGGAGATTTAACTCCTCACTACTGGAATGGTCCAGACCATGAATGGCGTTCCAGAATGAGGCTCGCCATGACCTATAGTTCTCGGGTTTATCAGTGAACTTTACAAGTCCTTTTGTAACCAGTTCTTGGCGGGCAAGGAACTTTGCAAAGTCTATGGTGGCTTGGTCAGTGCTGGCACGAGCTGGTGTGTTATAGTCATGTCTAGTGTGTGGTGTATCACCATACCTGTGAGACGCTTCTGACTTCGTATAGTCTGTGCAGTACCTTCTCGGTGCAGAAGGTGTCTCTTTAAGGCGGGATAGGAGCTGAACCTTCCGCTCAGTGGAACAGCAGCTGTGGTCGACATCTCTGTACTGGACGACTCCTTGTTCGTGGTAACGAAGTTCGGGGTTGGATCGTTGGTAACCGCGTTAGACTGGTCGATGTGGTGCATCAGGGCTGTCATCCATGCCGGAATGTTGACGGACGTACTCTGCGACGCGCTGCGCTGGATCTTGCTGTTCTAGATCTGGTCCGCGAATGTTGCTGCATCTCTCACAATCAGGATCCTTCACAGCTTCCAAATACTCTGCTTTAGCAATTGCAGCTGCTGTCTCTTTGTCTGCCGCAAGTTTTTCTAGCTCTGTTTGCAAACGTGCAATTTCCGCTTCTCTCTCTGCTTGCAAACGTGCAGTTTCAGCTTTCAGGCGTGCGGTTTCGGCCTCTCTCTCTGCTTGCAAACGTGCAGTTTACGCTTCTCTCTCTGCCTGCAAACTGCATTATCTGCTTCTTGCTCCGCCTGTCTCGCTTTAGGCGCATCTCTCTTTCGGCGAAGGATAATCTTGCTTTGGCTGCCTCGGCTTCGGCATGGGCGATGGCAGCGAGCTCTGTTAATGACGACCTGCTGGAGCTTGCTCGTGGCCTCGCTTTGAGTGAGGATGTGCTGTTTTGAGACATTGTGCACTTACCTGCGTACTGCTGAGTATATTAGCGGGAAACAGTCTATGCGCGGTGGCTTCCGCGTGGCGGGAATGATGAAGCGCTTGATGACGGGCTGCGCTCTCGGCAGTGCGGTGTGGGTACAAGCGGCTCCTTAAGTCGTATTCACTATTGCAGGCGAGCTCCTAAAAAGCTGCGCATAAAAGACCGCTCCCGGGGAAAACTGGGGGATGCTGTGTCACTGATGCCAGCAGCAGGCACAGAATCCCCACGTCCTTTCCCTGCTGAAGCTCCATGCCCACGACCACGTGCCTTACTCCCTGCCTTCTTCATCTTGGTAGATTGATAAAGATAGGCAGAAATGTACTAAGGCCTTAGTGTGTTTATTCCTGAACAGCTGCTAATAGTTATAAGAAACACTAAGTTTATTAAGTGTGGACTACACTTCAATATGAGCTAATGTGGCCTAACAAGTGTCAAGTGTAGTGTTTGGTGAACTTTATTCATTTTTTTGTGTTTTTCACAAAAAAAAACAAAGGTTTTGATTGAGACAAAAGATGTACAATCGATAGTATCACAAACTTTTTGTAGCTATTACAATGCAGGAACCTACAATGCAATAGATGAGGCTACAAAAAATAGGGTAATACTAATCTGGCTGGTCCTGCAGGCCGCAAACCAGCCGAAAGGCTCCTCTATCTACTCCTATCTAGTGTTTGCAACCAATGTATTGGATACGGATGGAAGCACCAATTACAAAAAAAAAAAGGATGAGGCAGTGACACACGCTTAGCAGACTACAACCAGCAGTGGATGCAGAACAAACTTCAGCGTGAGCTGCACTCACAAAGAGACCTGACAGACAGCCGTGAACACTGCAGAGAACTGTGCACTAGCTATGAAAGGCTCCGCTATCTACTTCTATAGTGTTTGCAACCAATGTATTGGATACGGAGGGAAGTGCGGCACACTAATAGGAGAGAGTTAATTTAAATTGAATGGAGCAGCACCAATTACAAAAAAAAAAAGTATGAGGCAGTGACACATGCTTAGCAGACTACTGTACAACCAGCAGTGGATACAGAACAAACTTCAGCGTGAGATGCACTCACAAAGAGACCTCACAGACAGCCGTGAACACTGCAGAGAACTGTGCACTAGCTATGAAAGGCTCCTCTATCTACTTCTATAGTGTTTGCAACCAATGTATTGGATACGGATAGAAGCGCGGCACACTAATAGGAGAGAGTTAATTTAAATTGAATTGAGCAGCACCAATTAGAAAAAAAAAAAGTATGAGGCAGTGACACACGCTTAGCAGACTACAACCAGCAGTGGATGCAGAACAAACTTCAGCGTGACCTGCACTCACACATAGACCTTGCAGACAGCTGTGAAAACAGCACTGCAAGGCAAAAGGAAGCTTTACACAGCGATATTTAAACTAGCCTGCCTAAAGCACAACACACAAAATCGCAATCTCTAACTGTCCCTCAGAGTCAGAAGAGCAGCGTTCTGTCCCTAACTGAATTCACAGCAGAGTGAAACCAAAATGGCGGCAGCGCCTTTTATAGTGCATTCTGACATCATTTCAGCATCCAATCACAGCCATGCCATTAGTTAACATGACCGCAGCAGTACAGGATGTGCCCACACTTCTTAGGATTCCTCATTGGCTAAATAAAATCACACTGCCTCTCATAGCATTATGGGAACTTCCGATTCCGGTATATGATATGGCAAAAGTATCGGAACTCAGTATCGGAATTCCGATAACGCGAATATCGGCCGATACCCGATACATGAGGTATCGGAATGCTCAAAACTATTTAGGGCTAAAAAGACCAAAATTTTTAGCAGACGGATGGATGAGGAGTGTCACAGATATACCACGCTGTTAAATATGTGGCCCTTAAGTGTTTTTGGAGGGTTCAGCAAAATAGTGTCAAGAAATTGTGTAAGACACTCAAAAAAAATCTAGTCAAACATAGCACATAAAAATTAAGTATTTCTCTGCATACTCAAAAGGGATGTTTGGGACCCCTTTAAAATTGCTGGATTTTCACGCTGTGCTAGGAAAAGGATCTGGCTGTATTGTGCACTGTCAAAAAGCAAATGGAGTAAAAAAAAGGGCTCTGGATTGCTTTGCAATAAAAAAGCTCTATTAGACCTGGCCAAAAACATTTTCAAATCCAATTACACCTGGGGCTTGGTATATACGGCCAATATATATCCTACAGATAGCAGCAGCAGCAGAACACAGGAAGGTAATGGACCCTCTTGATGTATGCAATGTTCTATATACACACTTACAGTGCTTGCAGGCCTTGCACTGATGTGTAAAGAGCGACGTACCCCTTCCTACCTAACACTGGAACCTATATACTCTGTAATTAATCCATAGGCCGGGGTTAGACACAACTACAAAAAATCGGACCGTTTTAGTCGGTCGATTATCGTACCAAAATGAAAACATCACACATCCGCCTGGCATCCGATTTTCCTTCAAAGATGCGATTTAGTCGCATGTGTGTGTACCTTGTAACATCCGGTTTTCATCCGACTTGCAAGAATTTCTCGCAGGCTTGCAAAACTGACATATAATGGATCCAAAAGAATAGTATTTAAATCACAAAAGAAAGAATAGATATATACACATAGAACACATATATATATATATATATATATATATATATACATGTCATTGTGACATATATATATACATATATTTATAGTTCTTACACTTCTACATACTGTAATAGCCGCTAATTCAATTGCCGGCTTTTGTGAAATCACAGAAGCCGACATGAAATGATACATTGTTTAGACACAGTTAACCATGTCATTTCCTGTATTTTGATATATGGTTTGAACTTACAATTACATAAGTGTATGTGTGCCAAATTTCAGACATGTAGGGGTTAATTAAAGGTGTAAATTCATTGAAAAAAAATGCGTGGGCTCCCGCTGTATTTTCTCCACCAGACAGACAAAGCAAGCGAGTGGGGGCAGATAATAATAGCCTAGGGAGGGTACATTTTTTTGTGCCCCCCTGGCTACTAACATCTGCCCCCAGACACCCCAGAAAGGGCAAATCTATAATTAGATTTGCCCTTTCTGGCACTTTGCCCGTCTATTCCCATTGCCCTGTAGCGGTGGCGAATGGGTTAATAAGGGGTTACAGCCACCTTGCAATTGAAAGGTGACTGTAAGCCAAGGTTAATAATTGAGAGCTGTCAATTAGACAACTATCAATTATTAATCCTATTGTATGAAAGAAAAATCAAACACACACAGTTTAATAAAAAAGAAGTTTAATGAAATAATCACACAGTTTTTGACCATATTTTATTTTCCTGCTAAAACCATTTCCTGTAATAAAAATAAAATAAAAAAGCAAAATTATTCTTACCAATCCGATGTACAGTCAGGTCCCACGGTGTAATCCATCAGAAAGGGTTAACAGGTTACAGCTCGCAGAGAGCTAATGCTGTCTCCGAGCTCTAACCCCCTGAATGAATAACTTCCTCTCCCAGCGAAAGGAGAGGAAGAGATGAATGAATGAAGCTTAATTGATTTATTGCCACTTTCACTTCAGTGACCTGACCTAAAGTGAAAGTGGGATACAATCAATTAAGCTTCATTCATTAATCACATCCTCTCCTGTCGGCAGGAGATAAGCTCATTCATTCAGGAGCTATCAGCTGAGCACGCAGCATTAGTTGCGCTGCTTAGCTGATTGCTAGTTAACCCTTTGTGAAGGATTACATCGTGGGAGTGACAGATCGCCAGATAGGTAAGAATAATGTTGTTTTATTATTTTATATTTATTTTAGGAGATCAAGGGCTTTGCACGGATTAAGAGTAAAATAAAAGATGGTCAAAAAAATGTGTTTTTATTTCATTAAAATTATTTATTCTTAAAGTGTGTGTGTTTTTTTATTTACTTCAATAGGATTAATAATTGATAGTTGTCTAATTGACAGCTCTCAATTATTAACCTGGCTTACAGTCACCTTTCAATTGCAAGGTGGCTGTAACCCCTTATTAACCCATTCGCCACCGCTACAGGGCAATGGGAATAGACGGGCAAAGTGCCAGAAAGGGCAAATCTAATTATAGATTTGCCCTTTCTGGGGTGTCTGGGGGCAGATGTTAGTAGCCAGGGGGGGCACAAAAAAAATGTACCCTCCCTAGGCTATTATTATCTGCCCCCACTCGCTTGCTTTGTCTGTCTGGTGGAGAAAATACAGCGGGAGCCCACGCATTTTTTTTCAACGAATTTACACCTTTAATTAACCCCTACATGTCTGAAATTTGGCACACATACACTTATGTAATTGTAAGTTCAAACCATATATCAAAATACAGGAAATGACATGGTTAACTGTGTCTAAACAATGTATCATTTCATGTCGGCTTCTGTGATTTCACAAAAGCCGGCAATTGAATTAGCGGCTATTACAGTATGTAGAAGTGTAAGAACTATAAATATTTGTATATATATTGTCACAATGACATATATATATATATATATGTATTCTATGTGTAAAAAAACAAATATCCAAAAATGAAATAAAAAATCTTTTTGCAAAAATGCATGAAGGTAGTAATAATCATAAGGGTATTTAGTAAACATAATTTTGATCAAAATAATGTACAAGCCATCCCGCCACGTCAAGGCAACCCTCTGTGGGACAGTCCTACTCTAATATTGTACATTATTTTGATCAAAATTATGTTTACTAAATACCCTTATGATTATTACTACCTTCATGCATTTTTGCAAAAAGATTTTTTATTTCATTTTTGGATATTTGTTTTTTTGTGCCTGTTTTTCTGTGTAATGGTCATGTGTTAATATGCATTTACATTTTGCATACACATTAACTTACTTTTTCAGTTCAGATCTAGTTTTCTATGTAGTTCATAGTGCATTCCGTGCATATAAGGGTGTGACCGTCCTGTTTTCTGAGTTGAGAAAATCCATCCTGTCTGGCCAGAGCTTCAACTGGTGGGTTCAGTCCCTCTGCCCTTGTTCACATTTAAGTCACTTGACAAGTGGAAAGGTTTTCAATATTAGAGTAGGACTGTCCCACAGAGGGTTGCCTTGACGTGGCGGGATGGCTTGTACATTATTTTGATCAAAATTATGTTTACTAAATACCCTTATGATTATTACTACCTTCATGCATTTTTGCAAAAAGATTTTTTATTTCATTTTTGGATATTTGTTTTCTTGTGCCTGTTTTTCTGTGTAATGGTCATGTGTTAATATGCATTTACATTTTGCATACACATTAACTTACTTTTTCAGTTCAGATCTAGTTTTCTATGTAGTTCATAGTGCATTCCGTGCATATAAGGGTGTGACCGCCCTGTTTTCTGAGTTGAGAAAATCCATCCTGTCTGGCCAGAGCTTCAACTGGTGGGTTCAGTCCCTCTGCCCTTGTTCACATTTAAGTCACTTGACAAGTGGAAAGGTTTTCAATATTAGAGTAGGACTGTCCACAGAGGGTTGCCTTGACGTGGCGGGATGGCTTGTACATTATTTTGATCAAAATTATGTTTACTAAATACCCTTATGATTATTACTACCTTCATGCATTTTTGCAAAAAGATTTTTTATTTCATTTTTGGATATTTGTTTTTTTGTGCCTGTTTTTCTGTGTAATGGTCATGTGTTAATATGCATTTACATTTTGCATACACATTAACTTACTTTTTCAGTTCAGATCTAGTTTTCTATGTAGTTCATAGTGCATTCCGTGCATATAAGGGTGTGACCGCCCTGTTTTCTGAGTTGAGAAAATCCATCCTGTCTGGCCAGAGCTTCAACTGGTGGGTTCAGTCCCTCTGCCCTTGTTCACATTTAAGTCACTTGACAAGTGGAAAGGTTTTCAATATTAGAGTAGGACTGTCCCACAGAAGGTTGCCTTGACGTGGCGGGATGGCTTGTACATTATTTTGATCAAAATTATGTTTACTAAATACCCTTATGATTATTACTACCTTCATGCATTTTTGCAAAAAGATTTTTTATTTCATTTTTGGATATTTGTTTTTTTGTGCCTGTTTTTCTGTGTAATGGTCATGTGTTAATATGCATTTACATTTTGCATACACATTAACTTACTTTTTCAGTTCAGATCTAGTTTTCTATGTAGTTCATAGTGCATTCCGTGCATATAAGGTGTGGACCGCCCTGTTTTCTGAGTTGAGAAAATCCATCCTGTCTGGCCAGAGCTTCAACTGGTGGGTTCAGTCCCTCTGCCCTTGTTCACATTTAAGTCACTTGACAAGTGGAAAGGTTTTCAATATTAGAGTAGGACTGTCCCACAGAGGGTTGCCTTGACGTGGCGGGATGGCTTGTACATTATTTTGATCAAAATTATGTTTACTAAATACCCTTATGATTATTACTACCTTCATGCATTTTTGCAAAAAGATTTTTTATTTCATTTTTGGATATTTGTTTTTTTGTGCCTGTTTTTCTGTGTAATGGTCATGTGTTAATATGCATTTACATTTTGCATACACATTAACTTACTTTTTCAGTTCAGATCTAGTTTTCTATGTAGTTCATAGTGCATTCCGTGCATATAAGGGTGTGACCGCCCTGTTTTCTGAGTTGAGAAAATCCATCCTGTCTGGCCAGAGCTTCAACTGGTGGGTTCAGTCCCTCTGCCTTGTTCACATTTAAGTCACTTGACAAGTGGAAAGGTTTCAAATTAGAGTAGGACTGTCCCACGGGGTTGCCTTGACGTGGCGGATGGCTTGTACATTATTTGATCAAATTATGTTACTAAATACCCTTATGATTATTACTACCTTCATGCATTTTTGCAAAAAGATTTTTTATTTCATTTTTGGATATTTGTTTTTTTGTGCCTGTTTTTCTGTGTAATGGTCATGTGTTAATATGCATTTACATTTTGCATACACATTAACTTACTTTTTCAGTTCAGATCTAGTTTTCTATGTAGTTCATAGTGCATTCCGTGCATATAAGGGTGTGACCGCCCTGTTTTCTGAGTTGAGAAAATCCATCCTGTCTGGCCAGAGCTTCAACTGGTGGGTTCAGTCCTCTGCCCTTGTTCACATTTAAGTCACTTGACAAGTGGAAAGGTTTTCAATATTAGAGTAGGACTGTCCCACAGAGGGTTGCCTTGACGTGGCGGGATGGCTTGTACATTATTTTGATCAAAATTATGTTTACTAAATACCCTTATGATTATTACTACCTTCATGCATTTTTGCAAAAAGATTTTTTATTTCATTTTTGGATATTTGTTTTTTTGTGCCTGTTTTTCTGTGTAATGGTCATGTGTTAATATGCATTTACATTTTGCATACACATTAACTTACTTTTTCAGTTCAGATCTAGTTTTCTATGTAGTTCATAGTGCATTCCGTGCATATAAGGGTGTGACCGCCCTGTTTTCTGAGTTGAGAAAATCCATCCTGTCTGGCCAGAGCTTCAACTGGTGGGTTCAGTCCCTCTGCCCTTGTTCACATTTAAGTCACTTGACAAGTGGAAAGGTTTTCAATATTAGAGTAGGACTGTCCCACAGAGGGTTGCCTTGACGTGGCGGGATGGCTTGTACATTATTTTGATCAAAATTATGTTTACTAAATACCCTTATGATTATTACTACCTTCATGCATTTTTGCAAAAAGATTTTTATTTCATTTTGGATATTTGTTTTTTTGTGCCTGTTTTTCTGTGTAATGGTCATGTGTTAATATGCATTTACATTTTGCATACACATTAACTTACTTTTTCAGTTCAGATCTAGTTTTCTATGTAGTTCATAGTGCATTCCGGCATATAAGGGTGTGACCGCCCTGTTTTCTGAGTTGAGAAAATCCATCCTGTCTGGCCAGAGCTTCAACTGGTGGGTTCAGTCCCTCTGCCCTTGTTCACATTTAAGTCACTTGACAAGTGGAAAGGTTTTCAATATTAGAGTAGGACTGTCCACAGAGGGTTGCCTTGACGTGGCGGGATGGCTTGTACATTATTTTGATCAAAATTATGTTTACTAAATACCCTTATGATTATTACTACCTTCATGCATTTTTGCAAAAGATTTTTTATTTCATTTTTGATATTTGTTTTTTGTGCTGTTTTTTGTGTATGGTATGTGTTAATATGCATTTACTTTGCTACCATTAACTTACTTTTCAGTCGATCTGTTTTCTATTAGTTCATGTGATTGATAAGGGTGTGAGCCGTTTTCTATAGAACCATGTTGCCAAGTCACGTGGTCAGTTTGTTACATTATTTTGGGCATAGTCCCAAGCATATTTACTTTTCATAGTTTTTACCATGTTCAGATGCAAGATTTATTCATTGTATTTTATGTGTGTAATATGTTATTGCTTCTGCATATTCTTTCATTAAAGCTGTTTAGTGTGATTTTACAGTGTTTAGAGCCGGGATGAATTGCCGGCTTTTCTAAAGGACACCGATGCGATTTAATCGCAAGTCACACGTGCGGTCCGTTTGTAATCCGATTTTTCATCGCTCCCATAGACTTACATTGGCGATAGTCGACCACAATCGGTGACAATCGCAGCATGCTGCGATTGCACTAGGACGTTTAAAACGGACCACAAAAATCTGATACTGGAGCTGCTCCATAGATTAACATAGGGCAGACTGCAATGCGATATTTCATCGTATTGCAGTAGTCCGATTCTGTCGCCAGTGTGACGCGGCCTTAGAAGGACTGTTGGTTTATCTGGATTGAGTAGTTTACGATGGTAGTCCCCACACTAACTAATAAATCCCCAATTCTGACCCTATCTCGGCAGCAGCTCTCCCTACACTATCTAAATCCGGAGCTGAATGCGGCGAGCAGGGCGGAGTCCGTTCTTTTATACCCAGCCAATCACTGCACGACCACAACAAATATGGCTGCGGCATTCCATTGCCTGGCAGACAATCCTGCATCTTGATTTGATCTGTAAAGTCCACCAAAAAAGCTGGGTGAAGACCCGAGTCCGCCGACTAATCCCGGAAATGCTCGGTGCTCGCCGAGTACACCGAGTACCGTGATACTCGGGCGAGTAACGAGTAGTGGCAAGCACGTTCACTCATCATTAATGATTACCTTAAAAGATGTGATGTTCAGGGACCCACCACACCTATTGTTTGAAGCTCATTTCATTTTTGTTTAATAGCTTCACTTTATCTTAAAATTAACTCAGTAGAACATTCATGTAACTAGTAAAGTAGAGATGAGAATATTGATGCAAAATAAATTTGTGTTGAATTTTAGTATTTAGCAAGATAAAACAATTTGCAATTCAATTAATGTTAATCACCCTTGAATGCCCACCAATATTTTACACAATTTCGCATTTGCCCTCATGAGCAGTCACTATAATACCTTGCAGCTATCATATAACATGGTACAGCACAAACTATCAGGAGACGAGATCATAGCCTGTATACAATCAGAGGCAGGGGATGCAGCGGCCATTCCATGATGACTCTGGATAGAAAGAGGGTGTCACAGCTCAAAACTTAGACATATACAGTACAGACCAAAAGTTTGGACACACCTTCTCATTTAAAGATTTTTCTGTATTTTCATGACTATGAAAATTGTACATTCACACTGAAGGCATCAAAACGATAAATTAACACATGTGGAATTACATAGTTAACAAAAAAGTGTGTAACAACTGAAATTATGTCTTATATTCTAGGTTCTTGAAAGTAGGCACCTTTTGCTTTGATGACTGCTTTGCACACTCTTGGCATTCTCTTGATGAGCTTCAAGAGGTAGTCACCAGAAATGGTCTTCCAACAATCTTGAAGGAGTTTCCAGAGATGCTTAGCACTTGTTGGCCCTTTTGCCTTCACTCTGAGTCCAGCTCACCCCAAACCATCTCGATTGGGTTCAGGTCTGGTGACTGTGGAGGCCAGGTCATGTGGCATAGCACCCCATCACTCTCCTTTTTGGTCAAATAGCCCTTACACAGCCTGGAGGTGTGTTTGGTCATTGTCCTGTTGAAAAATAAGTGATGGTCCAACTAAACGCCAACCGGATGGAATAGCATGCCGCTGCAAGATGCTGTGGTAGCCATGCTGGTTCAGTATGTCTTCAATTTTGAATAAATCCCCAACAGTGTCACCAGCAAAGCACCCCCACACCATCACACCACCTCCTCCATGCTTCACGGTGGGAACCAGGCATGTAGAGTCCATCCGTTCACCTTCTCTGCGTCGCACAAAGACACGGTTGTTGGAAATTTGGACTCATCAGACGAAAGCACAGATTTCCACTGGTCTAATGTCCATTCATTGTGTTCTTTAGCACAATCAAGTCTCTCCTGCTTGTTTCCAGTCCTGCAGTGATTTCCTAGCAACTATTTTACCATGAAGGCCTGCTGCACAAAGTCTCCTCTTAACAGTTGTTGTAGAGATGTGTCTGCTGCTAGAACTCTGTGTGGTATTGACCTGGTCTCTAATCTGAGTTGCTGTTAACCTGTAATTTCTGAGGCTGGTGACTCGGATAAACTTATCCTCAGAAGCAGAGGTGACTCTTGGTCTTCCTTTCCTGGGCCGGTCCTCATGTGAGCTAGTTCCTTTGTAGCGCTTGATGGTTTTTGCAACTGCACTTGGGGACACTTTCAAAGTTTTCACAATTCTTCAGGCTACTTTCACACTTGCGTTTTTTAGCGCTGCGTATCGAGCGCACATAAAACGCATAAAAAAAATGCGTGCAAACGCGTGTAATCGCAGCGATATTTTGCAGTCGAAGAGTGCGCATTGCTTTTAAAAACGCAGCGATTGTAAGCGATTGTATGCTATTTAAAGCGTTTTTGTATGCGTTTGCGTTTTTTCTGTGCAAAACACATGATCAAAATCCTTGAAAAATTCTTTCAACAGAACCCACCAATGGGACACCAGTGGGCGTGTCTTATTGAAAATATTTATATAGAGCCTGTTCACAGCCCTTTTTTACATTTGCTTGCATTTGCCTTGGTGAACATGGATCTGCTTATGAAGACTTTCCACTTCAACCTGGATGTGGACATGGCTATGGCTCGGGCTTATGCCGTTGCTTGCCATGAAGAAAGGGAGAGACAGAGACATTGGAGTCGGCAGCGGCGGCGTTTGTGGGTACATCCCATTGTAGAACTCCGGGAGAGCCGTGGAGCGTATCACACCCTCTACAGTGAGCTGCAGTCAAACCCGGAGAAATTTAACGACTACACCCGGATGTCACAACAAACCTTCATGGATTTACTTGCTCGGGTCCAACAATTAATAAGGAGACAGGACACCCAGCTCCGTCGGGCGATTCCTCCAGAGGAAAGACTCCTGGTGACATTACGGTACATAATATTGAGAAACCAATGCCTGCATCATTGTATTACTTATGCCATGTACTATTCCAAAGATGACAGAAATATTGTTCTGCCACCTAGTAAACAAAGACCTGCAGAATTATTGTTATGGCATTTTTTGTTTCGAAATGTTTTACAAAAACATATACAATAATATTTTTTTTGTTCTTTCTCTAGACTCCTTGCTACTGGAAAGAGCCTGTCTTCACTCCACTTCCAGTACCGGATTGGTATCTCCACGTTGTCAGGAATTGTTGTTGACACCTGCCAGGCATTGTGGACTGTTCTCTGTCCGGAATTTATGCCCCTGCCCACCACAGAAAAGTGGCTAGTAATAGCCGACAAATTCTGGACAACCTGCAATTTCCCCAACTGTTTGGGAGCAGTTGATGGGAAACACATCCGCATCATCAAACCTAAAAGAACAGGCTCGGAGTACTACAATTACAAGAAGTACTTCTCTACAGTTCTCATGGCCATTGCGGATGCAGACTGTATGTTTGTTGCCGTGGACATTGGTGCATTTGGCCGTGGGAATGACTCACAGGCGTTTAAGAACTCGACATGGGACGGAGGTTGTATGGAAACCAGTTTAATTTCCCCATGCCACGGCCTCTTCCCCACACCGAAGGTCCACCCATGCCATTTGTAATGGTTGGGGATGAGGCATTCCAGATGAGCAAACCTGCTTAAACCCTACTCCAGCCGGGACTTGGACCACAACAAAAAAATTTTTAATTACAGGCTGACCAGGGCAAGAAGAACTGTAGAGTGTGCCTTCGGTATATTGGTTTCCAGATGGCGCATTCTGGGCACAGCTATTCATCTTAAAGTGCAAACAGTGGATGAAGTTGTGAAGGCCTGTGTTGTGCTTCATAACTTTGTCATGGCGAAAGAGCACCCAAACTTTGAACTTGATGATGCAGCTCCTAACCCATTGCCTGAGTTCACTCAGCACCCTCTCAGGTCTTCTGTTGAAGTAGGCCAAATGAGAGACCAATTTGCGGCCTACTTCATCTCAGATGTAGGACGGGTGGATTGGCAAGATCAAATGGTGTAAAATAATATTGTTGTCTGTATGTTAACAAATTTTTTGATTTTTTTTTAGTATGTTAATAAAATCCCTCTGTTTATACCTGTACCACGTGAAGTCTCTGTTTTTAAATTAAAAAACAATGATGAAATGGCCAGGTTACCAGTGAATTCATGATGCATATTTTTTGGTGCATCATGAATTTATTTGTAATCCTGACTAGGTAATTAACTATACATGTATACAAGTTGTATGACCTTGATTATCTCTCCACTTTTGCTTCCATTTTCAGTGACGGTGGACATAACACAACAATTATTTGTGTCACCTGGCCTGCTGTTTCCAAAAATTGATTTGGGGATACACAAGCATCTGTAAATTTTTAGTCCTGATCATGTGACTATAAATATAATTTGTATTTTCATCACTGACTTGATTTGGAACGCAGAGATAATAAAGATTATACATCTTGTTCAATACCAAGGGCTGGTGGCATGCTGAAGTGGTGATGCCCCAAATAACGCATCGTCACTTCAGAATGTATCAGGCCTGGGCAGGTGAGTACACATGAGTTCTAAACAGCAGCATCGCTACAGTATGCTTCAAATTAATGCAGACTGAAGCAACGCAGCTGGTTAAAACTCATGTCTATTTACCTGCCCAGGTGTGATAGTAATGATACAAGGTCAGGGTATTGTACATATATAAAGTGTATTTTCACCATCATCACCTCCTTTCTTCAAACACACTGAATAGAGGATGTGCTCAATTACAAGCTATATCTAGAATACTGGCCTTTTATCATAAAGTGAAATAATGTCAAAAACACACCAGACTCATTTCACTTTTTAGTATATCTGGAAAGGTTAAATAGATATGCCTTGCACTCAACACCATCCTCTATTCAGTCTGTGCAATATTAGCAGACAGACAGACTGGTGGTGAAAAAAATAGGAATATATTTGTTTTTGAGTAAACATATCTCCATGAAGTACACAAACGTGTCATTCCTGTAGTTATGTGTAGTCAAAAACGCTAAGTGTACGGCACAGTGTGTGTACGGCGCAGTGTGTAGGCGGCAAAATAAACACAAAGCAAACCAAAATTACTAAAAGAAGATTGGCACATTTATTTTTTACAAGAGGAAAACAAATTTTGAATTTGCAATGATTTTTTTTAATACATTTGTATAGATCACATTATTACTTTTTTGGAGTACAAAAGAAATATGTTATTCACACAAAGGTTTTGGATAGATCAGATTAGTACAATATGTGTCCAAGATGCCATTGGTATAGTCACTGCCCCAGAAGTTGTAGAAAATCAGATTAGTACAATATGTGTCCAAGATGCCATTATAGTCACTGCCCCAGAAATTGTAGAAAAATCAGATTAGTACAATATGTGTACAACATTACCAGTTTAATTGTCACTGCCCAGAAGTTGTAGAAAAATCAGATTAGTACAATATGTGTACAACATTACCAGTTTAATTGTCACTGCCCCAGAAGTTGTAGAAAAATCAGATTAGTACAATATGTGTCCAAGATGCCATTATAGTCACTGCCCCAGAAATTGTAGAAAAATCAGATTAGTACAATATGTGTACAACATTACCAGTTTAATTGTCCTGCCCCAGAAGTTGTAGAAAAATCAGATTAGTACAATATGTGTACAACATTACCAGTTTAATTGTCACTGCCCCAGAAGTTGTAGAGAAATGTGATTTGTCCAGATAATATTACAAATTTTTATTGCGACGGACGTTTCGGTGGTGATTTCGATACTCTCTGGGTGTGAAGAGATGAAGAGCGGCTGGAAACCTATGAAGGGGTTCGAGGGGAAGGGGCAACAAAAGTAGTGGGTGAAGGAAGATCAGACATCAAATGAGAGCCAGTTTGAGACACATTAGGAAGAGAGGGTGGATGGACCAACAAAGATTTTCTTTGTTTCTTCTTGGGGACAGGAGTACCATGCATGGACCGACTTCTCTGTGTCCGCCTTGAGCTAGTTGACCGTGGCCTTGACCCAAAAAAGAGTGAATGTGGGTCACCGCTCTCATGCTCGTGGTGGCAGTGGCGGTGGAAGTGTTGGCAGTGCTCTGAGTACCAAGGTTGGCGGGGTTCAAGGAGCAGAAGTGGTGCCTTGAAATTGATTGTTGCTGACTGGTGCGGTACTCATAGATCAGTGGGTGCTGTGGCCGCAAATGTTGACGACTGGTGGCGGTACTCCAAGGAGGAGAAGTGGGTGCCCTTGAAATTGATTGTTGCTGATTGGTGGCGGTACTCATACTCATAGGATCAGTGGGTGCTGTGGCCGCAAATTGTTGACGACTGGTGGCGGTACTCCAAGGAGGAGAAGTGGGTGCCTTGAAATTGATTGTTGCTGATGGTGGCGGTACTCATACTCATAGGATCAGTGGGTGCTGTGGCCGCAAATTGTTGACGACTGGTGGCGGTACTCCTAGACGGAGAAGTATGTGCGGTAACAATAAATGTTTGCTGAGTGCTGGCAGTACTCCTAGAAGGAGAAGTGGGTGCGGTGACAAATGGTTGCTGACTGCTGGCAGTACTCCTAGAAGGAGAAGTGGGTGTGGTGGCCCAAGCAGGTCCTGCGGTGGCTTGAGTCCATGACTGTGGACTAGTGTCTGTGGGGGTGTTGCTCCACACAGGAGCAGCGCTTGCCATGGTGGTGGCGACGGTGGAGTGTCCAACAGTACTCGGACTTGTGGTGGTGTAAGTGGTGACTCGGAATGCTGGTGGCCGTGCAGTGGTATGCAGCAGAAGTCGGTAGTGATGTGTGGTGAATCAGTGGTGGCACTGTTGGATATGCAACCACTGACTGCTGCACGTACCGATTCTGCTGCATAGCCTGCAAGTAAGCAGTGTTGCAGGCCTGCATCACACTCAGCTGTTGCTCAGGACTAAGGTGTTCCGCCATGCCCGGTCAATTTTACTGAAAAAATGGTGCGCTGGTCTGTTGAGGTCGGCCTCCAGGCGATCAAGACGCTGTTCGACACTGTTGAACCGGTGATCCATGTGGGTAAAACCACGTTCCATAAGTGAAAAACCGCTTCCAACTGAGCCTCCAAGCGTCTTCATATTGCCTTGAAAGGCCTCGCTCAAGTGAACAAATTCGGGCAAGACATTCCTCTCCATGGCCCTCTGCCGCTGGCGGGAAGTGCCCGCATAACCAGTGGCAGAGACCTGGGAGAGGGGAAGACCTGATGGACCAGCTTCCTGGTCACCAGCTGTCCGTGTTGTTGACCTGCAAGTTGCTTCCAGGCTGTCGGATGGCTGGGACGAGTCCAAGGTCGTCCGAGGAAGGACCGCTTCAGGGACAGGCTGCATGGTGCTGCTCCAGATGCTGTGGAAAGAAAACAAAACCATTACTATAATGCTTTAACAAGAAGCATCAGCTGTGGAAAAAAAAAAAAAAATAATAAAAAAATTAACAAAAAAAAAAAAAATTACACTCTGCTGGCAAGGACCGGTCTCAGGAACGCCAACTCGCGATAGTAGCGATATTTCTTTCTGGGCCTTGCTGCAGAACCACTGCGAACCTGTCCCTCTGCTCGAACATCAGTGTTGAAGCGGTCCTTCATCGAGCGCCATCATGTGCGGACTTTGTTCACTGTTGAGAAAAAGAAAAAAACAATTATACAATGCAGTCAGGGCAAAATCAGTCTCAACACACATACCTGAATGAAAATGTCAAAGTGTCAATGCAGCATTATAAAAAGCTATACAATACACAGGATAGTGACTGTAGACCCAGATGAAACTGTTGTGTTTGGTGTTAGAATATATCCACCAGCAAAAACAACAATAGCATCTGGAACAACAGTGACTAGTAGTGTTGAGCGATACTTTCCGATATCCAAAAGTATCGGAATCGGAATGGTATCGCCGATAACATTAAAATATCGGCGATACCCGATACCGATACCGGAAGTCCCATGTAAGTCTATGGGAACAAAATATCGAAATTAAAAAAAACCCATTCTTGCCTTGTTGGTTAATTGTACATGAAGGAAAACAAGAAAGAGTAATGTAGAATGTATTGGGGAAGGTTGAGGAGACATTAAAGGCATAGATGTTTAACCCAATCAAATGGAATAGCATAAATATTTTTTTTTTTAAAGATGTTCGGATTGACGAAGAAATTGACAATGTTGTTAACGTTTTTTCTATTTTGGCAAATATGTATATTACACAACTTCCATGCTCTTCATCTTCACCTTTTTAACTTTTCACACACTTTCTCCTTCATAATCTTCTGCAGCATCATCTTTTTCATCAAATTATTCTTCATCTTCACCTTCTTTATCTTCTTCTTAAACTTCTTGCTATTCATCTTTGTTAACATTACTCATATTCTTCTTATTAAACTATTATTCTTATTCATATTCTGCTTCATCTTCTTCATCATATTCTTATTTGTGACAGAGAATCCTGTACTTGTAATCTGTCAAAGTATGAATTTTTCATCCTTCCGTTCTTGCTGTCACAAAAGATTTAAATTACAACAGTATTTGTCCGTGTTCAGTTTAGCCTGCAGCAGCAGGCATTTTCCAGGGGCACCACGAGGAGGAACGGACTCACCCCCATACACTGCTTAGTCTTCTTCTGCTTAGAATTTAGAGCATATATTTTGCTCTTCATTTTGGTCTTATACTTCATGTTCTTCTGCTTTTAGATCTTCTGCTTATTGTTCTTGTGTCTCTTGTTCCGTATCTTGTATTTGTAGCACAATCTTGTACCAGCTGATGTTACTGGGACACGGTTACTAAGCAGGAGGTACCTGTGCTCCAAAGCACTACCAAGGACCAGCAGACGTTGCTGGAACTCGGATACCGACATGGAGGCACCTAGGCCAAAGGCACTGCGGAGAACCAGCTGACGGTACTGGAACCCGGACGGGTAGAAGAAGGTACAAGAGCCAATGCAAGTGACGAGGACCAGCTGACTGTGCTGGAACACGGAGGGTCAGCAGAAGGAAAAGAGCCAATGGCACAACCGAGGACCAGCTGACGTTACTGGGACACGGTTACTAAGCAGGAGGTACCTGTGCTCCAAAGCACTACCAAGGACCAGCAGACGTTGCTGGAACTCGGATACCGACATGGAGGCACCTAGGCCAAAGGCACTGCGGAGAACCAGCTGACGGTACTGGAACCCGGACGGGTAGAAGAAGGTACAAGAGCCAATGCAAGTGACGAGGACCAGCTGACTGTGCTGGAACACGGAGGGTCAGCAGAAGGAAAAGAGCCAATGGCACAACCGAGGACCAGCTGACGTTACTGGGACACGGTTACTAAGCAGGAGGTACCTGTGCTCCAAAGCACTACCAAGGACCAGCAGACGTTGCTGGAACTCGGATACCGACATGGAGGCACCTAGGCCAAAGGCACTGCGGAGAACCAGCTGACGGTACTGAAACCCGGAGGGGCAGCAGAAGGAAAAGAGCCAATGGCACAACCGAGGACCAGCTGACGTTACTGAACCCCAGTAACACAGGAGCAAGTGTTGACTGTGCTAACAGCACTTCCGAGCAACAACTGGCGGTGTTGGAGCCCAGGGTCAAGGAGGATGTTTAAATACTAGATCAAGTA
>JARQOD010001085.1:0-110135 GCA_033576555.1 Oophaga sylvatica | reverse complement strand
GAGGACCAGCGAGTTACTGGGCACGGTTACTAAGCAGGGGACTGTGCTCCAAAGCACTACCAAGGACCAGCAGACGTTGCTGGACTCGGATACCGAGATGGAGGCCCCTAGGCCAAAGGCACTGTGGAGAACCAGCTAACGGTATTGGAACTAGGAGGGTACCATAAGGCACCCATGAAAATGTAAGTTGACAGGCCGCAAGCGTCTGCAGTTACCAAATCACACAGTCCTAGAGTGGGTGCTTGTCCTATTTTCACAATGGAAAGACCCTTTATTTACATATCCCACAGCACACATAGGAATCACTAAATGCAGGCACCATAGAGTCGGATAACTGGAATGCAACATGACAGCACAACTTATTGGAGGCTAATTTACGTTGACACTGCCAGGAAACAGCTGTGGTGCTGTAAACAGGGTGGGCATGAGTCAGTACCTGTGCCAATTACTTACGAGCAACAACTGGCGGTGTTGGAGCCCAGGGATGAGAGGAGGACAGGGTGGAGGCAGCATGACTTTTTGTCGTACACACAGCAGGGGAACAGCTGCCATTACTCAACCCCAGTAACACAGGAGCAAGTGTTGACTGTGCTAACAGCACTTACAGGCAACAACTGGCGGTGTTGGAGCCCAGGGTCCAATGCATTGACTTCAATTGATTCCACCTCCTCTCAGTAACACAGCACTGTTGATCAACCATCTGTCTCTTCACCGCCTGCCAAATTGCCCAGTCAGTCAGAGAGTTCTGTACAGGAGCCAGCTGAGTCTCTGCTTCTGTTCTCAGAATCTGTTGGTTAGCAAACAGGGGCACAGCCAAGCAGCATTCTGGAATGTGAAGAAGAGGGAGTATGCAGTGATGCGCAACAGCTGTGTCTCTCTGAATCTGAAGAGGCGGGTGAGACAGTGCCGATGGTCAGCACACCGCAGAACGCATCTGATGATGATGAGACTCAGGTGCCAGTTTCTGTTGAGCATGGTGGTGGCCAGACCACCCAACAGCAGCAGGTGTTGTAAGAGGTTAGTGGAGATGATGAGGTCCAAGACCCAACATGGCGTGAGGAACAGGAAGGTGGTGGCAGCAGCTCTGAGGAAGCGATTGCCCCAACGGTACAAACAGGAGGGAGAGTTAGGCTGCATACTCTGTTGCCTGTAGCCTCCATTTTGGCACCTGTTCGGATTTCTCTTCCAAAAGTCTAAACGGACGCTCCCAGGACTTGCACTGCGTGGTCCTTTTTTCACACACTTGCAGATGATATTTGCTATGTCAAATGCAAGCTGTGTAATCAAAAAGTAAAAAGAGGTAAAGTGTCAGTAACCTCAATACCACAAATATGTCTAAAATTGTGCGTAGAAAACACGTAGTTGAGTTACAAAGACACACTGAAGATGTACAGTCTATCGAGAATCACAGCACAAGTTTAACTGCATATGTCATGGTTAAATTTGAAATTTTTATTGCACACTTGATGTGAAAAAAGAAAATAGCTATGAGACGACTGACTGACGTTTTGGGCAACGCAGTGGCCTTTATCAAATAGTCGCTGGAAGAGATAGAAAAATTTACAGTCAATGACAATGGATAATATATACAATATATACATAGGGTGAAGAATATATATACATAGGAATTAGGCAACATGTTAAACATTTGGGTGATACTGTAGAACACGGAGAATTATCCCTCTAGGGTATGCGGGTGGATAATGTAGTTTTTTGTTGATTTTTGTGAGTGTGTAGAAAACAGGGGTGATGGGGTATTGAATATTAAGGAATGTCATAGTCTTACAGTCTATGGTGATCAATTAAAGATGTTTTGTCAGGATACGATCAATTTTTTGACAGATGTAAAATGTAGGGTCACAATTGAGTTGTCTGTAGGTTAGGTTAACTGACAGTTGTCTATGAATTTCGGCAATAGATTGGGTCTTATTCATAATAACGATAGCACCCCCCTTATCTGCTTGTTTAATAATAATGTTGGGGTTATCTTTCAGAGATTTTATGGCTTGTTTATCTGTGGGTGTCAGGTTGTGGCGTATCGGGTGTAGGCCCAATCTCGGCAAACCATCCACGACCACAGGCTCTGAATGCTGGCATTGCAAAACTCCTGTCCCTTGAAATGCTGTCATTCAGGCTGGTGGAGACTGACAGTTTACGGAACTTAATGGCATTGGCAGTCCCACAATACAATGTGCCAAGCTGATTTTATTTCAGCAGGCAAGCCGTCCCTGGTCTGCAAAACCATGTTGTTGAGGTTAAAATTAAACATGCGCTACTAAACTCCGTCAGTAGCAATGTCCACCTGACCACCGCTGCGTGGACCAGTACCCATGGCCAGGGACGATACCTTTCCCTCACTGCCCATTGGGTCAATGTTGTGGAGCCGGGTACAGATCTTGCGAGTGGCGCTGTACGTGTTCAGGCAACTACAAGGATTGCGGGAATCAAGTCTGTACATATTGACTCCTCCTTCTCCAGTTCCTCAGAAACATCGTTGCAGGAGCCGTCACGGTCTACCTCCACATGGACCCGTGAACGCTTAATAAGAATCTTTAGTTATATAGCGCCAACAGATTACGCAGCTCTTTACAGTTTAACAGTTTCCGAACACAAGTCATAAGTAACAACGTTAACAATAATGAAAGCAATATAATCCGCACATGCTCGTGAGAGCTTACAATCTACAAATATGTGGGGGAGATACAAAGTACAGGTGTTTATATACAATGGTGTATTTAGAATGATGGCCCATTTTGAGGGAGTGAGGGATGGATGGAGATAGTGAATGGGCTACACACACACACTTACACATAGAATGACTTTGATTAGTGAAGGTGATAGGCCGCTATTATTATTATAGATTTTTATAGCGCCATTTATTCCATGGCGCTTTACATGTGAAGAGGGGCAAGTATAGACAAGTACAGTAAACATGAGCAATACAAGGCACACACAAGTACAGAAGGAGAGAGGACCCTGCCCGCAAGGGCTCAGAGTCTACAGGGATGGGTGAGGATACACTAGGAGAGGGAAGACCTTGAAGAAATGTGTTTTGAGTGAGCGCCCAATAACATGCAAATTGTGGATAGTTCTAATTTCTTGGGGTACAGCATTCCACAGTATTGGCGCAGCGCGGGAGAAGTCTTGGATTCGGGAGAGATGTTCTTTAGGTGTAGGCGGCAATAGCGGGCAACAGATTGTATATGGGAGGTGAAGGAGAGATTGGTGTCAAACATAACACCCAGACAGCGAGCCTGTTGACCAATATGAGCACAGACGTGGCCAAACGTCAACAGGCCGTCCTGAAATTAATTTCCATGGGGAATCAAAGCCACACAGCGCTGGAGCTCTGGAATGCCATAAAGCAAGAGAGCGACATGTGTATTTTGCCAGCGAATCTCCAGCCAGGCTTGGTAGTGTGTGACAATGGCCGAAATCTGGTGGCAGGTCTGGGCCTAGGCAACGTCACTCACATACCATGTCTGGCACATGTGCTAAACTTGGTCGTCCAGAGTTTTTTGAGGGACTATCCGGATCTTGATGCACTGCTGCACAAGGTCCGCCTACAGTGCGCTAACTTGCGACGTTCCACCATGGCCAGATCGCGCATTGCAGCTCTGCAACGCAGATTTTGCCTTCCTGAACATCGCATCATATGTGACGTACCCACCAGGTGGAATTCCACGTTACATATGTTGGAGCGGTTGTGTGAGCAGCAGCCAGCAGTAATGGAGTATCAGCTGCATCAGTCGCAATCAACTCGCAATTTGCGCCGTTCACTTCACCACTACTGAGTGGGCCTCTACTATAATAATCTTTATTTATATAGCGCCAACAGATTCCGCAGTGCTGTACAGTTTAACAGTTTCATAACACAAGTCATAAGTGACAACGTTAACAATACAATAATTAAAGCAATATAAGCCGCCCCTGCTCGTGAGACCTTACAATCTACAATGAGGAGGGGGAGCTCCAAAGTACAGTTGTTTATATACAATGGTGTATTTACAATGATGGTCCAGCCATTTTCAGGGAGTGAGGGATGGATGGAGATAGTGAATGGGCTACACACACACACAGTTACACATAGAATGACTTTGATTAGTGAATGTGATAGGCCGCTCTGAACAAATGTGTTTTGAGTGTGGAAGTAGGGCTGTTAATGGGGATGTTGAAGTCTCCAAGATAAGGGTTGGTACTTCTGAGGACATGAAAGTGCGGCAGCCAGGCAGAGAAGTGGTCAAGGAACTGTGTGGGCGAGCCTGGGGTCCGATATATTACCGCTACTCTGAGGGAGAGGGGACGAAAGAGCCTGATGGTGTGGACCTAATAATTTGCAAAATCTTAATCTAAAATTTACATGTTACATATTTACATCTAGTATAAAAACATTTAACCATTAAGCCTACTTACAGAACAAGGAAGTGTAAAAAAACTTGTGCTTAAAAAAAAAAGTGAAAATAAAATGTGAGAAGGGCAGTGTAACAAATAATTTAGGAAAAAGATAAACTAACATCAAGTGCTGTGTGCTGTGTAAGAGCCAGACACATTAACATTAAATCAGTCTGGAATAGCGGTGATTTTCTCCCCATAACCCGAGTAACATTCTGGGGAGAGGGGTGTAGAGTCAACGATCAGCAACTAGCTACGGTAGATCAAATACCTGAAAAAAAAAAGAAAAGTTATTTAACATTCATAACATACATTTTATTTTATAAAAAAACAAAAAAAAATTATTTAACATTCATAACATACATTGTATTTAACCAAAAAAATAACAAATTTATTTAACATTCCTAAGATAAATTTTTTTTAAAACATAAAAACTATAATACACAGCAGGATCTTTAGTAAAAACCAGACTTACCACTGTAACCTCTTAATCCTTGCAAGCTTCAACACAACGTTGACAAGGTACACAGCAGGGGTGGTCGGTCTCCTAGACAACGAGCAAACTCCTTCATGTTGAGAGAGGCCACCATCTCCTTAGCTTTCAGGTACTTTTCTGTGGGAATGAGCTTGTCTCCAACCAGCCAGGAATATCCATTGAATGCCACACCATGGTTTGGTATTAGCACCCAGCCAGTACCAAAAGTGAAGCCAACCACAGTTCCCATTTCTCATGAACTTTATTTGATATACTGGCTGGCCAAACATTAGTTTCTCACAAAGGAGCTGAAGACCCTGAGTGGCAGTAGGTGCAAGTCTCTCTAGCATGACCTGTTTGTTAGATATTTGCCGTCTACACACCTAAAGAACATCTCTAGAATCCGCCCTTTTCTCACCATGGAAACAACAAAAACCCTCACTGTAGCATTGATCCACTCCCGCCTGGACTACTGCAATGCTCTATTACTTGGCCTCCCCATTACTCGACTATCCCCTCTCCAGTCCATCCTTAATGCAGCAGCCAGGGTCATCCATCTGGCTAATCGGTACTCGGACGCGTCCGCTCTTCGCCAGTCCTTACACTGGCTGCACATTCATTATAGGATCCAATTCAAAGTACTGGTTCTCACCCACAAAGCTCTCCACAGTGCAGCACCCCCTACATCTCCTCCCTCATTTCTATCTATCGGCCTAACCGACTGCTGCGCTCTGCAAATGACTTTCGACTAACCTCTGCAGTAATCCGTACCTCCCACTCCCGACTACAAGACTTCTCCCGCGCTGCGCAAATCCTCTTGAATGCTCTACCACAAGAAATTAGGACTATCCACAATTTGCCTGGTTTCAGGCGCTCCCTCAAAACACATTTGTTCAGAGTGGCCTATGACATTCAATAACCAAAGTCGTTCTATGTTTAAGTGTGTATGTGGAGCCCATTCACTATCTCCATCCATGCCTCACTCCCTCAAGATGGCTGGACCATCATTGGAAATGCACCATTATATATACACACCTGTACTTTGTATCTCCCCCACCTCATTGTAGATTGTAAGCTCTCACGAGCAGGGTCAGCTTATTTTACTTTAATTATTGTATTGTTAACGTTGTTACCTATGACTTGTGTTTTGAAACTGTTAAAGTGTAAAGCGCTGCGGAATATGTTGGCGCTATATAAATAAAGATTATTATTATTATTATATCAGAGGGAGAAGAGGATTGGGCCTTGACAAGGTACCCGATTGCATCTTAAGTGTTATTGAATGTTGGAGCCAGTCCACCGTATAAAAGCAGCCATACAGTGTCCGGGTACCTGCTTGGATTTCGATCAAAATGAAGACTACTTTGATGTACATGTACACCAATTAGAGAAAAATGACAAGGATGAGGCAGTAAGACACGCTCAGCAGAGTACAAGCAGCATTGCTTGAAGAAGTAACTTGAGCGTGATCAAAATTGAATAAATTAAAATCTCAGACTACAGTGAACACAACTCTTAGCTGTGAAAGGGCTTTTTGTGTCCTTCTACAGTGTTTTCAACCAATGTATTGGATACGGATGGAAGCACGTCACACTATAATTTCAATTGAATTGAGCATCAAGAATTACACTAAAGAAAAAAAAAAAAAGAGTGTGAGAGTGACATGTGCAGATGCCTACATACAGCGTTGTATGCCGAGCAAACTGCAGCGCGTCACCTGCACTCACACACACACCTTGCAGACCTGTGAAAAAAACACTGCAAGGCAAAAGGAAGATGTACACAGCGGTTGGTAAAGTAGCCTGCCTAAAGCACAGTACACAAAATCGCAATCTCTAACTGTCCCTCAGAGTCAGCAGAGCAGCGTTCTGTCCCAAACAGAATTAACAGCACAGTGACGCTAAAATGGCGGCTTTATCCGGCAACAATACCTTCCTTGTGTCACGGTTAGGGTAGCGTGTGTCTATTATATGAGTGTCTGTAAAATGTAATGTTACGCAGACTTATTCTGCCCTTGGGATGCAAAAAATAAGACAGCAGTAATCATTTACTGTATAAAACTCCACCTATGCGCAACAAAACAAGCACGTTCCCTCTTACGGTTCCTGCGCTGACATGTGAGTAGGGAGTTTGGAGACGTTCCTGAATTTATCCCAGGTATCCAAGCATATCAGGCCGATAGGAGAGCATTAAAACCACCCACGGTGGTGATTTAAATATGGTGAATCTAAACAGTGAAGAACTGTAGGTCGATGCGAATGAATGTGCGATCACATGACACACGTTTATAATAACCCTTGCTAGACACGAGTAACTTTGTAGACATTTTGACACACCTGAACCCAGATGGCAGTGAATATTCATTCTATTCGGCGCCACATGACTCTTGGTCCAGAATAGATTATATATTGCTAGCACACGAGCTATTAAGGGGAGTGGAAGAGGCAGATGTGCACAACGTAGCTAAATATGACCACGCGCCCGTATCAGTGACCCTGCCAGATATGGTGCAGATGGGGCCAAACCAAACTTGGCGCTTCCCGACCTATTTGTTAATGGATGAGAAGTTTCGACATCACGTGAAGCAATGGTGTTTTTAATATGTAAGGGATAATGGAGATACTAGGGATAGGCCGGAACTTTTATGGGCAGCAGGGAAGGGAGTAATGCGCGGGAAACTAATAGGTTATCAGACAACGCTAAAAAAGAAGATCGAGACAAACTACTCGCAGGCTAGCAGGATATTACGCGATAGGTACACGGCAAACAAGACAAGTTCATCAACACAGGTTAAAAATAGATGTAAGCAGGCTAAGGCTGACTTACACGTATGGGTATATCGACGAGAGACAAGCAGTAATAACAATTATAGAGCCGATGTATATCGTTATGGTAGCAAATGAGGGAGACTATTATCACGACTAGCGAAAAGAAAATCACATTCGTCATCAACATATTACAGCGTTAACGAATAAACATGGGATCATGAACACAGACCCTCGAACCATAAACACCATTCTACAAGAATACTACTCAGACTTATATAAGGTGGAACATACGGATAGTGCGGAGGGTAACACCTTTGTAGATGGAATACGGTTACCATCCATCACAAACTATCAGCTTCTCCTTTTAAAAAAACAAATTGAGGTGACGGAAGTGACAGCGGCGATAAGTTACTTTAAATACGGGAAAGCTCCAGGACCTGACGGGTTTACAGCCAAATTATTTAAATTATTGAGTGAGGATATCCCGTCCACATTGGTACGCACCTTCAATCATATATTGGAGACAGGAGGGTTGCCCAGCCATTCAAACATGTCACACATGAAGTTGCTACTAAAACCAAACAAACATTCACATCTGCCTGGATCCTATCGTTTTTGATAATGCACGTTTCTTCAGAAGTGGTTTCAGTTCCATAAAGGATCCTATCGTACATTCTCACTCATTGACCATTATATCAAGATTTTGTCCAGGATCATGGCAGATCTTTTGAGTAGCATTGGTCCTACGCTGATAGGGTGATCACAAGTGGCCTTTGTTTGCTACTTTGTTGGCTACTATCAGTCTCACTATGCATAACACATGTGTGCAGTGGGCAGTATTACCTTTGCCTTCGGTGGAGTAGGAAAACACCTCTCCTATCGAAGTGTTAGTTGGGGAGATGGAAGATTTGACACCGGGACCTGAATTGTAATACTTAAATGTGACAGGTGACAAATTTGTTAAGGCGCAACTCCGCGGCCCCTACGTTGAGTCTAGCCCGTGAAAATTTACTGGTTGTCAATGGGGAACCCCAACACCCTGGGGCAGCTACAGTATTTCAACAATTAGAGCTGAACCAAGATTTGCTGTATCAGGTTTATAAAATACATGTTAAGAAAAATATTTAGAGTTGATAGTCCTCAGTGGTTGATACCTTTTAATGGCTAACTGAAAAGATGGTAACAAATTGCAAGCTTTCGAGACTACTCAGGTCTCTTCATCAGGCTGAACTAATACAAAATCTGAAGAATCACATATTTATACACAAAAACACAGAAAAAATGCAATAGGTAAGACAAGTGACGTGAAGCAGAACAGTCACCATGGCAGAGGGACGAGCACAAACATTGGAACAATTCATAGATAAGGAGAGAAAGTTTTATTACCCTCTGATTGGGGTCTGGTAATGTTTTGTGATGTTTTCACAGGGTATTTGGAGTAAATTCCTTAATTGATGTAATAGGCCATAAAACTGTGTTTTTGTGTATAAATATGTGATTCTTCAGATTTTGTATTAGTTCAGCCTGATGAAGAGACCTGAGTAGTCTCGAAAGCTTGCAATTTGTTACCATCTTTTCAGTTAGCCATTAAAAGGTATCAACCACTGAGGACTCTCAACTCTAAATATTTTTCTATCTACTGGCTAACACGGTACGAAGATATACATCTTTACTGTATAAAATACAGTTGAAATTTTTTAACAATTGCTGCTACCGCAGTCATATCGGAGGTTGGTAATGGACTTAGCGCATGCGCATGTACTAGGGTGACATTTGTGCCAAAAGAAAACCCTACACAGAATTATACAACGGTTTTACTGGCAGGGGGTCTATCAAGAAGTTAAACGGTATTGTAACTCTTGTCGCATGCGCCAGGTACACAGTCCTCAGCCTCATTTAGTGAGTCCCTTGGTGCCATTAAAAATTTTAGAGGTCCAGTTTGAGAGAATACCCATGGATCTGGTGTAGCCGGTTAATAAATCAGCAAGAGTCATCAAAAGGGGCAATAAAGGGGCACTGTATGGGTCACCAGTTTTGAGCACACCTGAGTTCAAAAGAGAATTCATTGTCCAGACTGATGCGTCAGAGGTAGGTATGGGTGCCGTGTTGTCTCAGGACTGGAGCTTAACGGGAGGAACATCCCATTAGTTTCCTGAGTCGAAAACTTACTCCATCAAAAAACAGAGACAGCATTGTAGAGAGAGAGTGCCTGGCGATAAAGTGGGCACTGGAGTCGTTGCGCTACTATTTGTTGGGGATAACATTTTGTTTTGTAAATGATCATTCCCCTGTGACTGGCAGTGTTGTAGCCCAGGGAGTAGAGTTCACATGGTAGAAAGATGAACATAACAGGAGACTTGGAAAACGTTGGCAAACAGTTATTTAATCTGAAAACGGACAGGCAAATTCAGGTGAGATCCATGCCTTGTTCATTTTCAGAAAAATAAGCCGGTCTACATTGTCTGAGGATAGTCGCATGCGACGGTCTGTTAGCACACCACCTGCAGCACTAAAGACACGCTCAGATAATACACTGGCAGCAGGGCAAGCCAGCACCTCCAAGGCATACCACACATCAAATACAAATATAACAGTAATAATAATATTATTAATAAAAAATGAAATTGCACACACAGTACACAGACACAGCTCATATGTGTGTATAAGAGAGAGTGTTTCTGTGTGTAGTTCATGCCTCTAGCCTAGAAGATCAGTCTTGCTAAAATCTTTAACACTGACCCCTGTTCTGTTCTTAAAATGGTGGATGCTGAACTGCTTCTCAGCCCCCTCATACACAGTCATTATGTGGCACTGCTGGGCTCAGTCAGAGGCATCAGATTGAACTAGGCTGTCCTGAGTCATTCTCAATAGAACATTTTGTTCAGCAGTTCATCTAGTTCATTTAGTTCAGAGGTCACATGATGTTTCCTATCAGCTCCTCACAGGATAGGGTGGAGAAAAACTGAACTAAATGAACTAAATGAACTAATCTTTTGAACTAATCTTTTCAGTGAACTAGTTCATGGTGAACTAATCAACAAAATTAACTAGATTTCCCATCACTATGGTGTACACCTTGGTGGCGCTGTCACAAAACTTCGCCACATTTGTAACATACAGCTCTTGCCCTGTGCAGAGGCGCTGCTTGTGCTCCCTCTTGTTGCAGAGGTGTCTACAATGCCTCGACGCACAGAGCTGCTTTGTAAAGCAGTAGCAGCAGCAGCGCTCTCGGCTGGAATGGAGAACATTATGGATTTCAACAGTGTGTCTTGGTCCTCCAGCATTTTACGGTCCCGGTTCAACGGTGTGATGAGGCTTTGTAAGTTGTCCCGGTTACGAGGGTCTAGGAGGGTGTACACCCAATAATCTGACGTGGTGAGAATGTGGCCGATGCGGTGGTCGTTTCTCAGGCACTGCAGCATGAAATCAACCATGTGCTGCAGACTCACAACTGGCCAACAAACGCTGTCCTCTGGAAGAGCGTCACACTAATAGATTTTTGTAAATTTAAAATAGAATAAAGCAGCAGAAATTTTTGAAAAATTACAAGGATGAGCCAGTGACAGACACTCAGCAGAGTACACGCTGTGGTGGTTGAAGTAAGTGGAGCGGGATCTACACTCCTACAAAAAAATTAAAGCTCAGACTAGAGTGAACACTGAAACACAAGTGTTCACTTGCTGTGAAAGGTCTTTTTGTGGACTTCTATTATGTTTGCAAGCAATGTATTGTATTTTGATGGAAGAGCGTCACACTAATAGATTTTTGTAAATTTAAAATAGAAGAAAGCAGCAGAAATTTTTGAAAAATTACAAGGATGAGCCAGTGACAGACACTCAGCAGAGTACACGCTGCGGTGGTTGAAGTAAGTGGAGCGGGATCTACACTCCTACAAAAAAATTAAAGCTCAGACTAGAGTGAACACTGAAACACAAGTGTTCACTTGCTGTGAAAGGCCTTTTTGTGGACTTCTATTATGTTTGCAAGCAATGTATTGTATTTTGATGGAAGAGCGTCACACTAATAGATTTTTGTAAATTTAAAATAGAAGAAAGCAGCAGAAATTTTGAAAAATTACAAGGATGAGCCAGTGACAGACACTCAGCAGAGTACACGCTGCGGTGGTTGAAGTAAGTGGAGTGGGATCTACACTCCTACAAAAAAATTAAAGCTCAGACTAGAGTGAACACTGAAACACAAGTGTTCACTTGCTGTGAAAGGCCTTTTTGTGGACTTCTATTATGTTTGCAAGCAATGTATTGTATTTTGTTGGAAGAGCGTCACACTAATAGATTTTTGTAAATTTAAAATAGAAGAAAGCAGCAGAAATTTTTGAAAAATTACAAGGATGAGCCAGTGACAGACACTCAGCAGAGTACACGCTGCGGTGGTTGAAGTAAGTGGAGCGGGATCTACACTCCTACAAAAAAATTAAAGCTCAGACTAGAGTGAACACTGAAACACAAGTGTTCACTTGCTGTGAAAGGCCTTTTTGTGGACTTCTATTATGTTTGCAAGCAATGTATTGTATTTTGATGGAAGAGCGTCACACTAATAGATTTTTGTAAATTTTAAATAGAAGAAAGCAGCAGCAATTTTTGAAAAATTACAAGGATGAGCCAGTGACAGACGCTCAGCAGAGTACACGCAGCATTAGTTGAAGTAACTGGAGCGTGATCTGCACTCAAAAAAAAAAAAAATCACAGACTGCAGTGAACACTGAAACACAACTGTTCACTTGCTGTGAAAGGCTCCATTGAGGACTTCTATAGTGTTTGCAACCAAGGTATTGTATACGGATGGAAGCACGTCACACTATTATTTCAATTACATGGAGCAGCAAGAATTACACTGAAGAAAAAAAAAAGAGTCTGTGAGTGACACGTGCAGATGCCTACAGACAGCGTTGCATACAGAGCAAACTGCAGCGTCACCTGCATGCACACACACCTTGCAGAGCTGTTAAAACAACACTGCAGGCAAAAGGAAGCTTTACACAGCCGGTGGTAAACTAGCCTGCCTAAAGCACAGTACACTAAATCGCAATCTCTAACTGTCCCTCAGAGTCAGCAGAGCAGCGTTCTTTCCCTAACTGAGTTCACAGCACAGTGACGCTAAAATGGCGGCGGCGCCTTTTATAGTGCATTCTGACATCATTTCAGCATCCAATCACAGCCATGCCATTAGTTAACATGACCGCAGCAGTACAGGATGTGCCCACACTTCTTAGGATTCCTCATTGGCTGACTATAATCACATTGCCTCTCAAAGAATTATGGGAACTTCCGATTCCGGTATACGATATATGAAAAATATCGGAACTAAGTATCGGAATTCCGATACAGCTAATATCGGCCGACACCCGATACTTGCGGTATCGGAATGCTCAACACTAATCGTGAGCCCTAAGAATAAAACAAAAATTAAAATAAGACCAGATAAAACAGTATTTGAAGACAGCATTGAGGAAACTCAATGTGTAGGAATATATCTACATGGGCAGGAAAGGGACAAAGCTATTGTGTTCATTGAGGCCTGACGGAGTAATGGTATCTAATTTATAGATCCATTTGGCCTCTTTTTGAGCCAGAAGCCTCTTCCAATTGTCTCCCCTAGGTCCAATGAAGACCCTGTCAATACCCCGTACAGACAACCCTTTAGGGTCACAATTGTGGGTGACTTTAAAATGCCGAGGAATTGGCTTAAGTGTTTGAAAGTCAGTTTCAGTGATGGCTCCTTCGATGTCTAGGACATGTTCGCGTACTCTTCTACGTAACTCACGTGAGGTCATGCCAATGTAAATTAGGCCACATGGGCACGTTGCATGATACACAACTGCCCTAGTTGTACATGAGATGGTGTGAGTAATCTTGTAAATTTTATCACTTTTCGAATCAGTAAATTCCGTACTGTTAGAAATATTTGCACATGCGACACATTTGCCACTTGGGGCCTTTGGATCCAAAAATGAAGTTGGAAGTATTACCCTTATGGCAACTATGTACCAGTTGGTCCCTAAGATTTTTGGACCTTCTAAAGGTAAATGAGGGAGTTGATCCAATGCATCTAGATATAGTCTTATCCATCAAAAGGATATGCCAATATTTTGAAATGGAGTCCCTGACCTCTCTACTTCTTGAGTGAAAGTCTAAAATACACCGTACCTGATCGGTATCTTTCTTGATTATCTGCTTCTGTAGTAGGTTAGCTCTGTCACTACCATATGCCCTCTGATATGATCGACAAATGGCTCTTTTCCCATATCCACGGTCTTTGAATCGTTTGCATAGATCCCAAGCCTAGTTTTCAAATAATTCGTTATTGGAGCAAATTCTTTTCGCACGTAGGAATTGCCCAGTTGGAATATTCCTAATAAAATGCCGGGGATGCTGTGAAGAAGCATGCAACAAAGAGTTGACAGATGTACTTTTACGAAACAAATCCGTATGAACAAAGCCATTGTCATCAACGCTAATAGAGATATCCAGAAATTCAATCTTTTTAGAATCACTCTTGTATGTTAATTTGATATTTCTAGTATTGCTATTGAGATCACTGAAGAATTCAGTTAGTTGACTCTGAGTCCCTTGCCAAATCATCAGCACGTCGTCTATATATCGCCACCAAGTGACGACCAGATGACTGAACTTGTGAGGCATCGTTACAAAGATCTCTCGTTCCCATAAACCAAGGAATAAATTTGCATATGAGGGCGCACAAGACGCCCCATAGCAGTCCCTTGCGTTTGGAGGTAAAACGATTCTCGAAACATAAAAAAATTATGTGTTAGAACAAACCTCAGTGCCTTAAGAAGAAACTGGCACTAATTCACATTGAGTCCACTGTTGTCAAGAAAGAAAGATGTAGCTTCAATCCCATCATGATGTCGGATTGAAGTGTATAATGACTCCACATCACAAGTGACTAGAGTCATACCCTCCTCTAATTGGATCCCATCTAGTTTTTTCAAGGTATCAGTTGTATCTTTCAAAAATGAGGGCAAGGTCTCAACCAATGTTTTGAGGTAGTGATCAATCAATCTTGCAATTGGGTCGGAGATATTGTTAATCCCTGACACAATGGGCCTACCTGGTGGTGTAATTGGATCCTTATGGATTTTCGGTAGCAAGTATATACTCGCAATCTTAGGATCTTCAATCCACAAGCCTTCCATTTGTTTAGGGGTTAAAATACCGTCCACAACAGGCTTCCTGTAGTAAGTCATGAAGCTCCATTCTGTATTTAGACAAAGGATTGAAGGTAAGTTTTTTATAACAAAGTGAATTCTTTAATTGTCTCAACATTTCCTTCTCATATGCCACTATGGACCACACCACCACGTTACCGCCTTTATCAGACAGTTTAATAGTTACCTCTTTGAGGTTTTGCAATTCCTTAAGAGCTCTTCTTTCCTCCCGAGTAAGATTATCCCTATTGATAGTTTCTTGAATACTCAGCATTTCTTGCATCACCAATCGTACAAAAAGGTTGATCTCAGGAACAGTGCTAATTTGTGTGAATCTTTTAGATCGAGGAAAAAGGTGTTTAGGATATTCCAAATTGGAAACTCCTGCCTCCTCTCTTAATTTCTCTAGAATCTGGAGTGCTTCTGCTTCCGCTTCTGTAGGGAACAAATAGTCATTAGACTGGTGGTAATACATTCTTTTATATATTAATTTTTTAGCAAAAAGTTGTAAATCTTTGCAGAAAGAAAAATGATCGGGAGCAGAAGAAGGAGAAAAAGTAAGGCCTTTGCTTAATAGAGATATTTGGGCCTGTGACAATGCTACTTCAGAAAGGTTAATTACCTTCATAGTGGTATTGTCAGACGCCCCATTATCATCAGGGCTGATGTTTTGTCGTCTCCTTGTATTATACCTCGAATAACAGCCATCATTTCTTCTTGGGTTAAACCCTAGATGGTATCTTCCATCGTTATTTGATGACGTCATTGATGTCCCTGTGCTGGAAGCACTGGTGGATTCAGAAGCAGATGTCTCCTTGTTTTGAGTATCTCTATGACTCCATTTGTATACTTTATTGTCCATTTTATCCTGTAAGTCCCTCTGGAACTTTTTATTTTTGGTGAGAGAGATGTCCTCCCACTCATCACAGCAACTATCCATTTCCTTTTTAAATGACTCAAATTCTTCTTGACAACTTTCTTTCTAGCAGTGGTTTTTAGTAGGGGTACTCCACAAACACATGAGTCGGTTCAGAAGACAGCTTTGAAGAAAACTTTTAGGAATTTGTTAAATCACCGTACCAGAATATGGTGAAATAAGATATCCCTTGAAAATTACATATCTAAAAGCCTGATTCCTAGGGGATTGAGGGTTCAGATTTGTCCCTCTTTTACAGTTAGTGACACATCCCTATGGTCTCGATGGGAACTTGCCTGTAATACCTGCTCCACGACCTTTATGGGTATCTTGATCGATATTAACAGTAATACCATTATCGATCTGGGTCTTGAAATAGATGAAATTTTAAAAAAACTGCAGAAAGAATGCTCTCAAGAAGAATTTGAGTCATTTAAAAAGGAAATGGATAGTTGCTGTGATGAGTGGGAGAAGGACATCTCTCTCACCAAAAATAAAAAGTTCTAGAGGGACTTACAGGATAAAATGGACAATAACGTATACAAATGGAGTCATAGAGATACTCAAAACAAGGAGACATCTGCTTCTGAATCCACCAGTGCTTCCAGCACAGGGACATCAATGACGTCATCAAATAACGATGGAAGATACCATCTAAGGTTTAACCCAAGAAGAAATGATGGCCGTTATTCGAAGTATAATACAAGGAGATGACAAAACATCAGCCCTGATGATAATGGGGCTTCTGACAATACCGCTATGAAGGTAATTAACCTTTCTGAAGTAGCATTGTCACAGGCCCAAATATCTCTATTAAGCAAAGGCCTTACTTTTTCTCCTTCTTCTGCTCCCGATCATTTTTCTATCTGCAAAGATTTACAACTTTTTGCTAGAAAATTAATATATAAAAGAATGTATTACCACCAGTCTAATGACTATTGGTTCCCTACAGAAGTAGAAGCAGAAGCACTCCAGATTCTAGAGGAATTAAGAGAGGAGGCAGGAGTTTCCAATTTGGAATATCCTAAACACCTCCTTCCTCGATCTAAAAGATTCCCACAAATTAGCACTGTTCCTGAGATCGACCTTTTTGTACGATTGGTGATGCAAGAAATACAGAGTATTCTGGAAACTATCAATAGGGATAATCTTACTCGGGAGGAAAGAAGAGCTCTTAAGGAATTGCAAAACCTCAAAGAGGTAACTATTAAACTGTCTGATAAAGGCGGTAACGTGGTGGTGTGGTCCATAGTGGCATATGAGAAGGAAATGTTGAGACAATTAAAGAATTCACTTTGTTATAAAAAACTTACCTTCAATCCTTTGTCCAAATACAGAATGGAGCTTCATGACTTACTACAGGAAGGCTGTTGTGGACGGTATTTTAATCCCTAAACAAATGAAAGGCTTGTGGATTGAAGATCCTAAGATTGCGAGTATATACTTGCTACCGAAAATCCATAAGGATCCAATTACACCACCAGGTAGGCCCATTGTGTCAGGGATTAACAATATCTCCGACCCAATTGCAAGATTGATTGATCACTACTGCAAAACATTGGTTGAGACCTTGCCCTCACTTCTGAAAGATACAACTGATACCTTGAAAAAACTAGATGGGATCCAATTAGAGGAGGGTATGACTCTAGTCACTTGTGATGTGGAGTCATTATATACTTCAATCCGACATCATGATTGGATTGAAGCTACATCTTTCTTTCTTGACAACAGTGGACTCAATGTGAATTAATGCCAGTTTCTTCTTAAGGCACTGAGGTTTGTTCCAACACATAATTTTTTTATGTTTCGAGAATCGTTTTACCTCCAAACGCAAGAGACTGCTATGGGGGCGTCTTGTGCGCCCTCATATGCAAATTTATTCCTTGGTTTATGGGAACGAGAGATCTTTGTAACGATGCCTCACAAGTTCAGTCATCTGGTCATCACTTGGTGGCGATATATATATGACGTGCTGATGATTTGGCAAGGGACTCAGAGTCAATTAACTGAATTCTTCAGTGATCTCAATAGCAATACTAGAAATATCAAATCAACATACAAGAGTGATTCTTTAAAGAATGAATTTCTGGATATCTCTATTAGCGTTGATGACAATGGCTTTGTTCATACGGATTTGTTTCGTAAAAGTACATCCGTCAACTCTTTGTTGCATGCTTCTTCACAGCATCCCCGGCATCTTATTAGGAATATTCCAACTGGGCAATTCCAACGTGCGAAAAGAATTTGCTCCAATAACGAATTATTTGAAAACCAGGCTCAGGATCTATGCAAACGATTCAAAGTCCGTGGAAATGGGAAAAGAACCATTTGTTGATCATATCAGAGGGCATATGGTAGTGACAGAGCTAACCTACTACAGAAGCAGAAAATCAAGAAAGATACCGATCAGGTACGGTGTATTTTAGACTTTCACTCAAGAAGTAGAGAGGTCAGGGACTCCATTTCAAAATATTGGCATATCCTTTTGATGGATCAGACTCTATCTAGATGCATTGGATCAACTCCCTCATTTACCTTTCAAAGGTCCAAAAATCTTAGGGACAAACCTGGTACATAGTTACCATAAGGGTAATACTTCCAACTTCATTTTTGGATCCAAAGGCCCCAAGTGGGGTTGCACTCAATGTGGCAAATGTGTCGCATGTGCAAATATTTCTAACAGTACGGAATTTACTGATTCGAAAAGTGATAAAATTTACAAGATTACTCACACCATCTCATGTACAACTAGGGCAGTTGTGTATCACGCAACATGCCATGTGGCCTAATTTTCATTGGCATGACCTCACATGAGTTACGTAGAAGAGTACGCGAACATGTCCTAGACATCGCAGGAGCCATCTCTGAAACTGACTTTCAAAAACTTAAGCCAATTCCTCGGCATTTTAAAGTCACCCACAATTGTGACCCTAAAGGGTTGTCTGTACGGGGTTTTGACAGGGTCTTCATTGGACCTAGGGGAGGCAATTGGAAGAGGCTTCTGGCTAAAAAAGAGGCCAAATGGATCTATAAATTAGATACCATTACTCCGTCAGGCCTCAATGAACACAATAGCTTTGTCCATTTCCTGCCCATGTAGATATATTCCTACACATTTGAGTTTCCTCAATGCTGTCTTCTTACCGTTTTATCTGGTCTTATTTTAATTTTTTGTTTTATTCTTAGGGCTCACAATTTATTCTCTCCCGTTGGTTGGATTTTTGTTCCTATTGGCCTAATTTATTGAAGTCCTCTGTTTATTTGATATGAATTTCCTTAGGACTGATGTTTTGTGACTTCATACAACCTTTTCAACTGGAACAGCTGTTAAATACTACCAGATTTTTTGACTGGGTTTTATTATCATTATGCACTTTAATATCTCCTAATAGATATGTATATACAATGGTTTACATGCACTTGTCACTTTTACTATCTAGATGCCTTATGGCATCTATTATATCATGATATTTATAAATATATGACAGTTTATGTTTACATACTATTATATAATGGTTTACATGCACTAGGTCACTTTACCATTCTAGATACCTTATGGCATCCATTATATTGTGATATTAAATATACGACAGTTTATGTTTATGTATTTGTATCTAATTGTTGTTTTCCCAATTCTAGGTTCAGCATTTATGAAATAATTACCTATATATATATATATATATACATACCTTTTGAATCAACTTCGGGTGATGGGTCTATTCACATTGGTGTTCTTTGCTCTTCTGCGTTTTTGACTGTGATGATTGTCTGGATGGATGATTTGCTTTTAAGTAAGCGTTGTTTTGCCTGTGTGATCGCTGTTTGAATTGCTGTCATGGCAACTCATGTTAGCATGAAGGCTTATATCCGCTGCTTTACTTTGGCGTCACACCAATACACCAATCACTTACCGGATTTTGCATCAGTAGACTCCGGATGTGACGATCACCTTTGCGTTCCGTCTCCTTGGCTACACTAGTAAGCCAGTACAACTACCGGAAATTGTGATGTCAGATCCCGGATGTGACGAGCTATGCACTAGCGCGTCACTGGCTGTGACGCATATTGCGTTGTTATATCCCTATTGGTGTTGCCTCGGTTACATTTACACAAATGGATACATTGAACTTCTTGCATTATGCGATCGTGCATATATTTGTAATTACTTTTATCCGTCTAGCGCCGCACTTAGCATTTAGTGATGTTAAGTACCGTTCATTAATAAAATACTTGATTGGTGTGATTTAGTTCGTTTTCAGTGGGAGGAGATCTAATCAAATGATTCCTTCGTGATTGGCCCTTCTATGTTTAAATGCCCTATCTGGCCAGTACCCAACCACCCCTGGACGAAGCATTACTTCCGAAACGCGCATCGGGTGTGCGTGTGGTGGGTTCCCCGGGCTCTGATCTTTGGTAACTATGTCCTTATTTGTTGCACTACACTTTGCGTGTTTTTACCTGCAAATCGTTACTATTGTGCATGTACTATGTGCGTTGTTATGATGTATTCTCGTATATAGCCATTCTCTGCAGTTACGTACATATATACTTGACCTTACTTTGACCCTACTTGGGTTTATTCTGATTTTTGCAGCCACATTCTGGCGCTTTATGGTAGCTCTTTTATGGGTCCTGTATGTTCCTTTCTTGCAGATATGTGGCCTTGTACCACGATTTGTGCATAATGGTAGAAAAACCAACATATTTTTTTCTCTTTGATGCCGTTACTATGCATGTATTATATGCGTTTTTTCTGTGTACATGTGGCCACCTCCTGCATTTATGAACACATATTTGACCCTACCTTGACCCCATTTGGGTTTATTTCAATTGCTGCAGCCACTTTGAGGCATTTATGGTAGTTCATCTGTAGTTCATGTAAATCATCTTTGCAGGTATATGGCCCGCATTATTTATTGTGCCTAATGGTATAAAACTGCTTAGTGTATTTTCATAGAATCATAGAATAGTAGAGTTGGAAGGGACCTCCTGGGTCATCTGGTCCAACCCCCTGCTCAAAGCAGGATTCACTAAATCATCCCAGACAGATGTCTGTCCAGCCTCTGTTTGAAGACTTCCATTGAAGGAGAACTCACCACCTCTCGTGGCAGCCTGTTCCACTCATTGATCATTCTAACTGTCAAAAAGTTTTTTCTAATATCTAATCTGTGTCTCCTCCCATTCAGTTTCATCCCATTGCTTCTAGTCTTTCCTTGTGCAAATGAGAATAAAGATAATCCTTCTACAATGTGACAGCCCTTGAGATATTTGTAGACAACTATTAAGTCTCCTCTCAGTCTTCTTTTTTGCAAGCTAAACATTCCCAAATCCTGTAATCGTTCCTCATAGGACATGGTTTGCAGACCGGTCACCATTCTGGTGGCTCTTCTCTGAACTTGCTCCAGTTTGTTGATGTCTTTTTTAAAATGTGGTGCCCAAAACTGGACACAGTATTCCAGATGAGGTCTGACCAAAGAGGAGTAGAGGGCAATAATGACTTCACGTGATCTACAGTCATGGCCAAAAGTTTTGAGAATGACACAAATATTAATTTTTAAAAAGTCTACTGCTTCACTTTTTCTAATGGCAATTTGCATATACTCCAGAATGTTATAAAGACTGATCAGCTTAACAGCAATTACTTGCAAAGTCAATATTTGGCTAGAAAATGAACTTTATCCCCCAAAACACATTTCAACATCATTGCAGCCCTGCCTTAAAAGGACTAGCTAACCTCTTTTCAATGATTGCTCCATTAACACAGGTGTGGGTGTTGATGAGGACATGGCTGGAGATCAATCTGTTATGATTAAGTAAGAATGACACCACTGGACACTTTAAAAGGAGGCTGGTGCTTGGCATCATTGTTTCTCTTCTGTTAACCATGGTTATCTCTAAAGAAACACGTGCAGTCATCATTGCAATGCACAAAAATGGCCTAACAGGGAAGAGTATCGCAGCTAGAAAGATTGCACCTCAGTCAACAATCTATCGCATCATCAAGAACTTCAAGGAGAGAGGTTTCATTGTTGCCAAAAAGGCTTCAGGGCGCCCAAGAAAGACCAGCAAGCGCCAGGACCGTCTCTTAAAAGTGTTTCAGCTGCAGGATCGGGCTACCAGCAGTGCAGAGCTTGCTCAGGAATGGCAGCAGGCAGGTGTGAGTGCATCTGCACGCACTGTGAGGCGGAGACTCTTGGAGCAAGGCCTGGTCTCAAGGAGGGCAGCAAAGAAGCCACTTCTCTCCAGAAAAAACATCATGGACAGACTGATACTCTGCAAAAGGTACAGGCAGTGGACTGCTGAGGACTGGGGTAAAGTTATTTTCTCTGATGAATCCCCTTTTTGATTGTTTGGGACATCAGGAAAACGCCTCATTCGGAGAAGACAAGGTGAGTGCTACCACCAGTCTTGTCTCATGCCAACTGTTAAGCATCCTGAAACCATTCATGTGTGGGGTTGCTTCTCAGCCAAGGGAATCGGCTCTCTCACAGTCTTGCCTAAAAACACAGCCATGAATAAGGAATGGTACCAGAATGTCTTCCAAGAGCAACTTCTCCCAACCCTCCAAGAGCAGTTTGGCGATCAACAATGCCTTTTCCAGCATGATGGAGCACCTTGTCATAAAGAAAAGGTGATAACTAAATGGCTCAGGGAACAAAACATAGAGATTTTGGGTCCATGGCCTGGAAACTCCCCAGATCTTAATCCCATTGAGAACTTGTGGTCAATCATCAAGAGACGGGTGGACAAACAAAAACCTAAAAATTCTGACAAAATGAAAGCATTGATTGTGCAAGAATGGACTGCTATCAGTCAGGATTTGGTCCAGAAGTTGATTGAGAGCATGCCAGGGAGAATTGCAGAGGTCCTGAAGAAGAAGGGTCAACACTGCAAATGTTGTCTTGCTGCATTAACTCATTCTAACTGTCAATATAAGCTTTTGTTACTCATATGTTTGCAATTATATTTCTGTCTGTGATAAAAACATCTGTCAAACACACATAAAAACCAGAGGGCAGCAGATCATGTGAAAATATAATATTTGTGCATTCTCAAAACTTTTGGCCATGACTGTAGACTGTATGCTTCTGTTAATACATCCCAGAATTGTATTAGCCTTTTTTTTTGCTGCTGCATCACACTAGCCTTATTCCTCCCATTCTGTATACACTTTTTTCATTTTTATTGCCCAGATGTAGTACTTTGCATTTTTCCTTGTTAAAAACCATTCTGTTAGTTGCTGCCCACTGCTCCAGTTTATTTATATCTTTTTGAATCCTCTCTCTCTTCTCTAGTATTAGCTATCCCTCCTACCTTTGTGTCATCAGCAAATGTAATCAGTTTACCGTCAATTCATTCATCTAAATCATTGATAAAGATGTTGAACAATACAGGGCCCAAGACAGAGCCCTGTGGTACCCCACTTGATTTTGCCTGGGTCACCCACCTTTTTCTTGTGTTTTGTGGTATTTGCCTTGTTTTTATGATGTTTGCTTAATAAAATTTATATTTTTAGTATTTTGGTCTCATGTAAAGCTCTTTCTTTGTTTTTTTTAGATTGTAGATTAGATAGATAGATAGATGAGATAGATAGATAGATAGATAGATAGATATGGGATAGATAGATAGATAGATAGATAATAGATAGATAGATAGATAGATATGGGATAGATAGATAGATAGATAGATAGATAGATAGATAGATAGATAGATAGATATGGGATAGATAGATAGATAGATAGATAGATATAGATAGATAGATAAATAAATATGGGATAGATAGATAGTAGATAAATAGATACGGATACATAGATACAGTATATCTATCCATATATCTATCTATAGCTATATCCATAGATATATCCATAAATATTTCCATAGAGATTTCCATAGATATACAGTACAGACCAAAAGTTTGGACACACCTTCTCATTTAAAGATTTTTCTGCATTTTCATGACTATGAAAATTGTACATTCATACTGAAGGCATCAAAACTTATGAATTAACACAAGTGGAATTATATACTTAACAAAAAAGTGTGTAAGAACTGAAATTATGTCTTATATTCTAGGTTCTTCAAAGTAGCCACCTTTTGCTTTGATGACTGCTTTGCACACTCTTGGCATTCTCTTGATGAGCTTCAAGAGTTAGTCACCGAAATGGTCTTCCAACAGTCTTGAAGGAGTTTCCAGAGATGCTTAGCACTTGTTGACCCTTTTGCCTTCACTCTGCGGTCCAGCTCACCCCAAACCACCTCGATTGGGTTCATGTTGTGAACATTTTGGAGACGACTTCGGAGCTGAAGCTCCCTCTGGTGGTTGCTGAGGGTATTGAACCTATCTTGAATACCAAGAGTCCTACACCCGCAGATAACGAGTGGGTGTCAGGTGGTACTGACTGGCCTGATATAAGCGAGCTGATCTCCCATGATCCTCGGCGGTGATCAATTGTGCTTCCTGGTTTAGTTTGGATTTCAGCTTGCTTTCCTGCTGTCTCCTGCTTGCGTTCAGATAAGTCTCTTTCAGTTTTTTTTACTGTGGTTGAATTCCTTGCTTTTTGCTGCATTGCTTTTTGTCTTCAGCCGGGTCCCCTATGGGGGCTTTGGCTGGTCTCTGTTCGTTTTTGTATTTTTTCATTTGCTCAGTTCTTGTGATATTTTTCTGCTGGGTAGCTATGTGTCCACACCAGAGATCTGATATAGGTGGTCGAGATCGTGTGGTCTCAGTGTTTTTGGATTCAGAAGTGTTGGAGTTTTTCCTAGGGTTTTTCTGGGTTGCAGAAAGTATTCTCTCCTGTGCTGTCCTATCTAGACAGTTAAACAACATATTTTCAAACAGCAATGTGTAGACAGCACTCAAACGGGTCAGGGATGCACGCTCTGGTCCATGGATCCAAATGGGCCATAAAGTCCACAAGTAAAAAAGAGGAGCAGCATCCTTCCAGGTGAAGAATAAGAAAAGCTTTATTCTGCCATAACAAAAGACGACGTTTCGGCCATATAGTGGCCTTTTTCAAGTATACCAAAACAAGAAAAAGGCGTCCTTTAAATAGTGTGGAGGAGCCAATCACTACTGAGGTTACGCCTATATGTTAATAGACATATAAATATACATATACACGGATGATACAAAACAGTGATCAAAAATCAAAATGTAAAGAATACTAATACATCACATATATACTGCGATTGATTCCTTAAATATCCTAACAGAGCTGGATATAAACAATATTGTAAATAGTGGCAAACCAATCATTATCCAGCTATAGTGTGTCCCTGGTAACGATAAACCTATCAAACAGCAGAATATAACAATCGGATTACTACCAATCGGAATAACCCTCCTGCTTTGGCGCCATATCCACTATCCCATCCTCGGTGCCGTAACAGAGAACCACTGCAGGATACATATAACGGCGCCGTTCGCTGCATCAGGCAGATGACGTATGCATCTGCGCCAAGAAAGACGACCTCCTATCCAATCCAGATCTCTTCTCATGTCACGGGGCCCATCAGGTGATCAAAAAAATACATGGTCCATGTCGTCATCTGGCTCGCGCATGCGCAATGCATAATCCACTGGAAGTCTCACAAGAAAGACGTCCCAAGTGGATGTCAGACCTGGATAAGTATCGCGATAGTTCGGGACATAGTACAAATTCACAGAACAGTGCAATGTAAAGAAATTTAAGCTAAATACAACGGACAAAATTGGAGTGCACGGGGATTCACAGTAATATAGAAAAATAATTCCTTACAAAACTCAAAATCAAAAAAATCACCATTCCACATTTTCAAAAAATACCTAAGAAAAAATTATAAGAAAAACTCTAAAAAACAAAATAAAGAAAATAAAGAAGATCAATTTGAAAGGGGCATAATCAAGTACAGATATGTAAATTATAATCCAAATTGTCCCTTCGGCTGTAATGTGTCAAGAACAGAAATCCAGCGAAGTTCTTTTCTTTTAAGTAATTTGGACCTATCTCCACCCCTTCTCAAAATCGGAACCCCATCAATTACTCTGAATCTAAGCTGATTCACTGAATGTCTGCAGTCGACAAAATGCTTAGGCACCGGTAATTCAAGAAGTTTGGTCCTGATCGTGCTTTTATGTTTGCTGATTCGTGCTCTCACCTCCATTGTGGTCTCGCCCACGTACATAAGTCCACATGGACAGGTGAGAACATAAACTACAAAACTAGAAGTACAGGTATAACGCTCTTTTATAAAGAATTTCTTCCCTGTCCGTGGATGATTAAAACTATCCCCACGCAACATGTTACTACAACAAGCACAACCGAGACAGGGGAAATTCCCCGACCTCGTGGGCATAAAGTGCCTTGTATCAGAGTCCTACTCGGGCCAATATCTGATTTGACAAGCATATCCTTGAGATTATGTCCACGTTTGTATGAAAGAAGGGGTCTATGTGTAAATTCTGTCACATGTGGGAGACCCACTTGTAATAGATGCCAATGTTTGTTTAAGATCCCACCTATTCTATCACTAGCTGGACAAAACGTAGAGACAAAGGGAACCCGTTTAGAAACATTTCTATTACGTCCAAGGCTGGCACCATCCGGTGTCAAAGCCATGGCATCCTGTTTATAATGCTGCACACTATTCCTCGGGTACCCTCGTTTGATAAATTTATTACACATTTCATTAAGTCTCAAGTCAAGTCTGTCATTTTCTTTTACAATGCGCCGTACGCGCAACATTTGACTCCAGGTAAGAGATTCTACCATTCTTCTAGGATGGTTACTATCAAAAAGCAAGAGACTGTTTCTATTCGTTTCTTTTATAAATAGATCAGTGCTCAAAACCCCATCATTCTTATAGACCATTGTGTCCAAGAATTGAATCTGTTCTCTTGAATGGGTGATTGTTAACTTCAATTCTGGATAAACCCCATTCAAATATTCATGAAAGGCCAGCAATGTCTCTATGTCACCATCCCAGACACAGAAGATGTCATCGATGTAGCGCCACCAGGCCCGAACATGGCTCCAGTGGCTGGAGGAGTACACATGTTGGTCCTCGAATACCGCCATGAAGATGTTGGCATAGGTGGGTGCCACATTAGACCCCATGGCGGTACCGCGCAACTGTAGGTAATGATCATCCCCAAAAAGGAAAAAATTCCTTCTGAGGACGAAACCTAACAGTGCTAGGACCAACTGTGTACACTCCGGAGCCATGTCCGAGCCCGATAGCACCACATCGACAGCCTCCAAGCCTTTGTCATGTTCAATAATAGTGTACAGGGATACCACATCAAAAGATACCAATATGGTCTCTTGGGTTACATTAAGGGTCTCAATTTTACTCAGGAAATGATTTGTGTCCATAATATAAGAAGCAGCCGAAACAGCATGGCAGCGTAGCACCTTGTCCAGGAAGACAGAAACTTTATTGCAAAGGGACCCCCTGCCCGACACAATCGGAATTTTTTCCTTTTTGGGGATGATCATTACCTACAGTTGCGCGGTACCGCCATGGGGTCTAATGTGGCGCCCACCTATGCCAACATCTTCATGGCGGTATTCGAGGACCAACATGTGTACTCCTCCAGCCACTGGAGCCATGTTCGGGCCTGGTGGCGCCACATCGATGACATTTTCTGTGTCTGGGATGGTGACATAGAGACATTGCTGGCCTTTCATGAATATTTGAATGGGGTTTATCCAGAATTGAAGTTTACAATCACCCATTCAAGAGAACAGATTCAATTCTTGGACACAATGGTCTATAAGAATGATGGGGTTTTGAGCACTGATCTATTTATAAAAGAAACAGATAGAAACAGTCTCTTGCTTTTTGATAGTAACCATCCTAGAAGAATGGTAGAATCTCTTCCCTGGAGTCAAATGTTGCGCGTACGGCGCATTGTAAAAGAAAATGACAGACTTGACTTGAGACTTAATGAAATGTGTAATAAATTTATCAAACGAGGGTACCCGAGGAATAGTGTGCAGCGTTATAAACAGGATGCCATGGCTTTAACACCGGATGGTGCCAGCCTTGGACGTAATAGAAATGTTTCTAAACGGGTTCCCTTTGTCTCTACGTTTTGTCCAGCTAGTGATAGAATAGGTGGGATCTTAAACAAACATTGGCATCTATTACAAGTGGGTCTCCCACATGTGACAGAATTTACACATAGACCCCTTCTTTCATACAAACGTGGACGTAATCTCAAGGATATGCTTGTCAAATCAGATATTGGCCGAAGTAGGACTCTGATACAAGGCACTTTATGCCCACCGAGGTCGGGGAATTTCCCCTGTCTCGGTTGTGCTTGTTGTAGTAACATGTTGCATGGGGATAGTTTTAATCGTCCACGGACAGGGAAGAAATTCTTTATAAAAGAGCGTTATACCTGTACTTCTAGTTTTGTAGTTTATGTTCTCACCTGTCCATGTGGACTTATGTACGTGGGCGAGACCACAATGGAGGTGAGAGCACGAATCAGCAAACATAAAAGCACGATCAGGACCAAACTTCTTGAATTACCGGTGCCTAAGCATTTTGTCGACTGCAGACATTCAGTGAATCAGCTTAGATTCAGAGTAATTGATTGGGTTCCGATTTTGAGAAGGGGTGGAGATAGGTCCAAATTACTTAAAAGAAAAGAACTTCGCTGGATTTCTGTTCTTGACACATTACAGCCGAAGGGACTTAATTTGGATTATAATTTACATATCTGTACTTGATTATGCCCCTTTCAAATTGAGCTCATTTCTCTTATTTTGTTTTTAGATGTTTTTATCTTTAATTTTTTTTCTCTTTTAGGTATGTTTTGGAAAAACTGGTGGACATGGTGATTTTTTTTGAATTTTTTGAGTTTTGTAAGGAATTATTTTTCTATATTACTGTGAATCCCCGTGCCTTCCAATTTTGTCCATTGTATTTAGCTTAAATTTCTTTACATTGCACTGTTCTGTGAATTTGTACTATGTCCCGAAATATCGCGATACTTATCCTGGTCTGACATCCACTTGGGACGTCTTTCTTGTGAGACTTCCAGTGGATTATGCATTGCGCATGCGCGAGCCAGATGACGACATGGGCCATGTGACTTTGTGATCACCTGATGGGCCCCGTGACATGAGAAGAGATCTGGATTGGATAGGAGGTCGTCTTTTTTGGCGCAGATGCATACGTCATCTGCCTGATGCAGCGAACGGCGCCGTTATATGTATCCTGCAGTGGTTCTCTGTTACGGCACCGAGGATGGGATAGTGGATATGGCGCCAAAGCAGGAGGGTTATTCCGATTGGTAGTAATCCGATTGTTATATTCTGCTGTTTGATAGGTTTATCGTTACCAGGGACACACTATAGCTGGATAATGATTGGTTTGCCACTATTTACAATATTGTTTATATCCAGCTCTGTTAGGATATTTAAGGAATCGATCGCAGTATATATGTGATGTATTAGTATTCTTTACATTTTGATTTTTGATCACTGTTTTGTATCATCCGTGTATATGTATATTTATATGTCTATTAACATATAGGCGTAACCTCAGTAGTGATTGGCTCCTCCACACTATTTAAAGGATGCCTTTTGCTTGTTTTGGTATACTTGAAAAAGGCCACTATATGGCCGAAACGTCGTCTTTTGTTATGGCAGAATAAAGCTTTTCTTATTCTTCACCTGGACGGATGCTGCTCCTCTTTTTTACTTGTGGACTTTGTGGCCCATTTGGATCCATGGACCAGAGCGTGCATCCCTGACCCGTTTGAGTGCTGTCTACACATTGCTGTTTGAAACTTTGTTGGATCCTAGTGGACGTGCACCGATCATGGAGAACCTGAATATCATGATTCCAGAGGTGGGTGAACTGGAGATTGCCTGTACTTTCTCTTATACAGAGGATGATGCTCGAAGAATTTTATCAGGAACTCAGACTGATATGTCATTTTTGAATATGCCTACTATAAATATGTTGAAGAAAAAATATGAAAATGAGAAAAGGAAAATCATTTCATTTGAATTGCATGCCACAACACTATGTGAATACTATAAGGCACGTAGAATTCCGCGGGGTCTTAGACCACATTTACGTCCTACGTTGTTGGCGGACAATTTACAGTTCTGTAGTAGGTTTGAATCTATTACCAACAAATATGCCTTTGACTTAATGCTGTTAAACATCGAATTTCTCCATGCTGAAATTGGATCAGTGAACAAAAAAATATCTGAATTGGAACAGCAATTGTTGATCCAGCTGACTGTGCAGGACCTAGATGCCTTTAAAGCTCAGTTAAATGAGAAACTATTGAAATTCCGTGCTGACATTGAGAAGACTAAAAGAACAAAGTGGTTCCGCGACGCAGACGACTATGGTGCTGGTCGTGTTTTTTCCTGGCAGGGAGATATGTGAAATTTCTCTTCCAATAGGAGGTTTAAAGCCCCACACCAGAAGAAAAGATGGAGACCCTCTAAGAGGGATCCCCAGCAATTTGGCTTCACCACTGGGGAATCTGATTCAACGGATGACTCTAACACTGGCGCGCATGCTACTTCTTCCTCTAGTTTTTTAGGCAGAGACACGGCGGAGGCCACAATTACAAGAAAAGGAGCCGGAGGGGCGGCAGGAAGCACCGGAGAAGGGAGAGAGAGAGACCCAGACAACAGGTTCCATACGTATCAAGGCAATGAAGACACGGAACATGGAGACGAAGAGGAGAGCAGTATAGACCAGAGGAATCTGGTGGTAAATATCTCCTCTTATATTTTGTCTGACATTGACTGTGAGGTATTGTCAAAGGGTTTGTCCTTCTGCCCGACCAATTCGCCGGACTGGTTCGGGATTGAATGTGATCTTTTTTCTTTCTTTAGGAGACTGAGATTAACCACTTATTTCTGTGATAAAGAAGCCATATCTGTTGATACGATTGCAGATAATGTTGACAGTTTCTCATTGCAAAATATGGTCTGTACAATAAGAGCAATTTTCAACCCCCAGTTAAAGATAACTTTGTAGAATCTTACATCCAACTTGTTGAAAGGGATGTGAACAAACTTAAACGTAAATTCACGTCCAACAAGAAAAGGGGTAATTTGACACAAGCTGAAAGACAGGCACTGAATGAGCTGTCTAACAATAAGGCCATCACCATAAAGGCGGACGATAAAGGCGGGGCCTTGGTGGTGATGGACACCAGCAAGTATGTGGCTGAAATTCGTAGCCAGCTGGCTGATGAAGCAGTATACATCAGACTGACAGGAGACCCTACCACACGTTTTCTGACAGAATTACGGCTTCTGGTGGATGAGGCCTTGTTAGATGGCCTCATTGACCAGAAGTTGGCTCAGTTTCTGATAGTGGATACCCTGGTGACCCCATTGCTATACACATTGCCAAAGATCCACAAGGATCTATTGAATCCGCCGGGACGTCCGATTGTGTCGGGCAGGGGGTCCCTTTGCAATAAAGTTTCTGTCTTCCTGGACAAGGTGCTACGCTGCCATGCCGTTTCGGCTGCTTCTTATATTATGGACACAAATCATTTCCTGAGTAAAATTGAGACCCTTAATGTAACCCAAGAGACCATATTGGTATCTTTTGATGTGGTATCCCTGTACACTATTATTGAACATGACAAAGGCTTGGAGGCTGTCGATGTGGTGCTATAGGGCTCGGACATGGCTCCGGAGTGTACACAGTTGGTCCTAGCACTGTTAGGTTTCGTCCTCAGAAGGAATTTTTTCCTTTTTGGGGATGATCATTACCTACAGTTGCGCGCGGTACCGCCATGGGGTTTAATGTGGCACCCACCTATGCCAACATCTTCATGGCGGTATTCGAGGACCAACATGTGTACTCCTCCAGCCACTGGAGCCATGTTCGGGCCTGGTGGCGCTACATCGATGACATCTTCTGTGTCTGGAATGGTGACATAGAGACATTGCTGGCCTTTCATGAATATTTGAATGGGGTTTATCCAGAATTGAAGTTTACAATCACCCATTCAAGAGAACAGATTCAATTCTTGGACACAATGGTCTATAAGAATGATGGGGTTTTGAGCACTGATCTATTTATAAAAGAAACAGATAGAAACAGTCTCTTGCTTTTTGATAGTAACCATCCTAGAAGAATGGTAGAATCTCTTCCCTGGAGTCAAATGTTGCGCGTACGGCGCATTGTAAAAGAAAATGACAGACTTGACTTGAGACTTAATGAAATGTGTAATAAATTTATCAAACGAGGGTACCCGAGGAATAGTGTGCAGCGTTATAAACAGGATGCCATGGCTTTAACACCGGATGGTGCCAGCCTTGGACGTAATAGAAATGTTTCTAAACGGGTTCCCTTTGTCTCTACGTTTTGTCCAGCTAGTGATAGAATAGGTGGGATCTTAAACAAACATTGGCATCTATTACAAGTGGGTCTCCCACATGTGACAGAATTTACACATAGACCCCTTCTTTCATACAAACGTGGACGTAATCTCAAGGATATGCTTGTCAAATCAGATATTGGCCCGAGTAGGACTCTGATACAAGGCACTTTATGCCCACCGAGGTCGGGGAATTTCCCCTGTCTCGGTTGTGCTTGTTGTAGTAACATGTTGCGTGGGGATAGTTTTAATATCCACGGACAGGGAAGAAATTCTTTATAAAAGAGCGTTATACCTGTACTTCTAGTTTTGTAGTTTATGTTCTCACCTGTCCATGTGGACTTATGTACGTGGGCGAGACCACAATGGAGGTGAGAGCACGAATCAGCAAACATAAAAGCACGATCAGGACCAAACTTCTTGAATTACCGGTGCCTAAGCATTTTGTCGACTGCAGACATTCAGTGAATCAGCTTAGATTCAGAGTAATTGATGGGGTTCCGATTTTGAGAAGGGGTGGAGATAGGTCCAAATTACTTAAAAGAAAAGAACTTCGCTGGATTTCTGTTCTTGACACATTACAGCCGAAGGGACAATTTGGATTATAATTTACATATCTGTACTTGATTATGCCCCTTTCAAATTGAGCTCATTTCTCTTATTTTGTTTTTAGATGTTTTTATCTTTAATTTTTTTTCTCTTTTAGGTATGTTTTGGAAAAACTGGTGGACATGGTGATTTTTTTTGAATTTTTTGAGTTTTGTAAGGAATTATTTTTCTATATTACTGTGAATCCCCGTGCCCTCCAATTTTGTCCGTTGTATTTAGCTTAAATTTCTTTACATTGCACTGTTCTGTGAATTTGTACTATGTCCCGAAATATCGCGATACTTATCCTGGTCTGACATCCACTTGGGACGTCTTTCTTGTGAAACTTCCAGTGGATTATGCATTGCGCATGTGTGTAGCCCTGGTGGTAGGCACACGCAGTACCCTGGAGAGTGTGTGGCGAGACAGCAGTTTAATGCTAAATATTCATTCACTCGACATATACTAGACACACCCTTAGGGTAGTGGAGTTTGCTCTTGAGGGAGTGGTCAAGGTATGTGTTAGAGTGATTTGGAGTCTGTGTCTAGACTTCAGAGAGAGAAGACGTCTGGAGGGAGGAAGGAGTCCAGCCTGCTCTATCATCAGTTCAGATCGTGGAGGCTGGTACAGGTGGTCTCATTCACCTTAGCCTAGTCAGAGCTGTACCTCAGCAGCATACACTGGAAGGAAAGAAGAAGTTTAGTGCAGAAAGTCTTCAGTATCCTGTCTAAAGGACGGTATAAGGTTCAGAGACGTGCTCCTGCCTTTTGATAACTGAGCATCTGTAGCTAACTTTGAAGTGAAGGAAAAGAAAGAAGTGACTACTCGACCCTTGGCTAGTGTGAGTGCTTATGTTACCAGCGAGGACAAGGCGAAAGGCACAGTGGTTATTGGATTAGTGCTTACGGATTGCAGAAGTCCTGCACATTGCTCCCGGTCACTGGGGACCGAAGGATCACTACTGTTTCAAGCATAGTGATAAGAAAACCAGGAATCTACCGGACCCTAGGTCGCGGCAGACAGCCCCTTATAGTCAGTACGTAACTGGGGTCAGGGGAAGTGAAGACTTTGAGTCAGTGCACGACAAGATAAGAATTCAGCTTCTTCGCAGGAAGGCTCCTAACACAAAGCTGACTGGGCGTTACAGCTATAGAGTAGCTGGAGATTTTGAGGGAACTACGCTTCAGGCTGGTTGTACTCGTTGTATTGGAAGTAAAGGAGGCCCCTAACTTGTCCAGCTGCTGTCTCAAGATACACTCTCCTTGGATCAGCCTCCCTGGGACCTGCCTTATCATCTTGCAAGTAAAGGTATGGAAAGACGCTGACCGTGTGAGACTGTGTTATTTTCCTGCACCCGACTTCACTAACTTCATAGACTTTGAGGGACCAGTCCCACCTGTAGGGGACCCGACATCTAGCTGCCTCACCATCCCCTCAGAGATCTACAGCAGCGCTGGTACATATTACCAGAATACTACAGGTGGCGTCACGAACTGTATATAAACCTATCCCCTGTAAATATATCCCCAACATACGCCAGACCGCCCGGGCCACAGACCGAGCCACAGCTACCTGTGACAAATCCCATAGACTTCCATGGGCTCGGCTCTGAGTACCCCATTGCCCTGGTAATCCACAATTGTGGTGGCGGGTCGACACAACTTTGGCGTCACGAACAGGATGCGAAACTCGCAGAATTGCGAGCCCTGTGTGCCTAAGGAATTGTTTTTGTGAAAAAGGACTGTTTGCACTTTTGGCGCCAAAATCGCCATTTTTGTCGCCATATTCGTGCCCTCAGGCGCTGGAGAAGAAGGTGGGCGTACCTTCGTGGGCGTACACCCCCTGTGGCGCGAAGAAAATGCCTGCCCTCTCAAAGTGCTATTACAACATGCGATCCTGCCCTACAGCAAAGGAGGTCCGCCTCCTCTTCACCTTCCCTGCGAGGAGGAGGAGACGCAAACCCCACCTCCACGGAAGAGACCGGATGTCTCCGCAGGAAGAAGAAAGAATCTTCTGGAACATCATGGAGGCAGGACGTGTGCAGCCGAGCGGGGAAGCGGAGGAAGGCAGGCCCCGTGCCCCAGCCAAGCTGCCACCATCACAGGAGTCTTCTGTGATCCTGCACCTGCAACAGGCGTTGCTAGAGATAAGAGAAGAAAATGCACGCCTAAAGAAGATGGTCCAGCACCAAACTGGACTGGAGGAGATTGAGAGACGCCGATGTAACCTGATGCAGTGGCGACTGTGGAACACAGCGTCCTCTCCCCTCAACGACCCCCCACGATTCCAGATACCGAAGAGTCTGCTGCCCAAGGCGGAGGAGCAACCGGAGGCTGCCCCCGAAAGTACCGATCCCGATCCCACCGGTGAAGCGGTGGAAGCGAAGGAGGTTGAGGAGGTACAGCCAATCCCGGAACGCCCGCCCGGCCAAGAGGCCGCAGCAGATGATCGGTCCCCGGCAGGGACACCGGAGGGGTCCTGTCCGTCACTACCAGATGTGGACTGGGACGAAATGGCGCGCCTGGATGACGTCGCTTATACCGCCCAGTGGGAACAAGAATGGCAGAGTCGTGAGGAGAAGAAGAAACGCCGGCAGGAGGAAGAGCGGGAGACTCAGAGGAACCGTCAGCGACAATACGCCGAGCTGATCGCGGACAAAGAGAGTGTCCGGAGAGATAAAGGTACCCTGAGGGAACCGCGGCGGCAGGGGTGTGTGACTGAGTTCCAGCTCCGGAAGGGCTGGGGCTTTATCCGCGAACCGGGCCTCTACCCAGCGGTCTTTGTCAGCAGGCGTGACGTAGAATCCCACCTGCCGCAAGGCCATCCCGGGAGGGACTTAGCAAATGGAGATATCGTCACATATACGCGGCACTGGGGAATGAAGGGATGGTATGCCCTTAACGTCACCATCGTCCGTGACCCCGTCCCAGACGCAGGTACCGTCACCATTACCGCAGCGTCCCCGTCTCCAGCTCAAGCAGAATCCGGCCGTGCCCCAGCATCGCCCCCTGCAAATTCATCGCAACTAGCGACCCAGAGTTCATCGCAAAAGAAAGTTATATCTTCATCGCAACATGCGACCCAGTCTCAATCGCAATCCATGACACGGTCCATATCGTTAACTGTGATTGAAACGCAATCGGTGTCACGTGAAGAAAATGTACCCGTTGCGCCCCTAGAGGTTCGCACCAGAACCGTGGCGACCCAGACCCTAATCGCAGCACATGATTTGCTAGTCCTGGGATCTAGGGCCCATTGCATTGTTCCAGCCCCCGGGGTGGAAAGTGTATTTGCAGAGAATGAATAGATAGTGAAGAAAAAGTGGTGAGATCCCTATCGGGTCTACCAAAAGTAAAAAAGTTTGAAATGTTTTATAAAGTTTTGCACAAGATTATATAGTGAATATATATATTTCTACTGTAGAATGCCCGGCTGGGTAAATGATAAATAGTAACCAGAAAAGGTTTTTGCACTTTCGTATTATGTGATTTGATATAATATGTCTTTGGTTTTACATTGGACTTGGAGGTTGAGGACTGTGCCAACCCAGAACTTACTTGTAAATAGTTGTGCTTCGGTGCTTTCTCTTGGTTTTACATAAACCAGTCACAACTACCTCTGAAAACAAAACCCGTGTGGTGTGGCACTGAGTGAGGTCTGCAATCGGATGTCCTGCAGCCCACCCAGGACCCACGTTGAAGGTTTGGTGCGGGTCCTTCACAAGTATACTGTATATTTATTAAATGCTATTTAATATTTGTATTTTCTAAAATGTTATTGTTCGTAACGTTCAAGATATTCTCACCTCCCGGATGGGAAGAAGTTATTGTTTAATGTTTTCATGCATAAACAAAATGTCTCTTTTATATTTTACAGCCCGGGAGTGCTGTCTTTTACCATGGGGGAATGTGTAGCCCTGGTGGTAGGCACACGCAGTACCCTGGAGAGTGTGTGGCGAGACAGCAGTTTAATGCTAAATATTCATTCACTCGACATATACTAGACACACCCTTAGGGTAGTGGAGTTTGCTCTTGAGGGAGTGGTCAAGGTATGTGTTAGAGTGATTTGGAGTCTGTGTCTAGACTTCAGAGAGAGAAGACGTCTAGAGGGAGGAAGGAGTCCAGCCTGCTCTATCATCAGTTCAGATCGTGGAGGCTGGTACAGGTGGTCTCATTCACCTTAGCCTAGTCAGAGCTGTACCTCAGCAGCATACACTGGAAGGAAAGAAGAAGTTTAGTGCAGAAAGTCTTCAGCATCCCTGTCTAAAGGACGGTATAAGGTTCAGAGACGTGCTCCTGCCTTTTGATAACTGAGCATCTGTAGCTAACTTTGAAGTGAAGGAAAAGAAAGAAGTGACTACTCGACCCTTGGCTAGTGTGAGTGCTTATGTTACCAGCGAGGACAAGGCGAAAGGCACAGTGGTTTATTGGATTAGTGCTTACGGATTGCAGAAGTCCTGCACATTGCTCCCGGTCACTGGGGACCGAAGGATCACTACTGTTTCAAGCATAGTGATAAGAAAACCAGGAATCTACCGGACCCTAGGTCGCGGCAGACAGCCCCTTATAGTCAGTACGTAACTGGGGTCAGGGGAAGTGAAGACTTTGAGTCAGTGCACGACAAGATAAGAATTCAGCTTCTTCGCAGGAAGGCTCCTAACACAAAGCTGACTGGGCGTTACAGCTATAGAGTAGCTGGAGATTTTGAGGGAACTACGCTTCAGGCTGGTTGTACTCGTTGTATTGGAAGTAAAGGAGGCCCCTAACTTGTCCAGCTGCTGTCTCAAGATACACTCTCCTTGGATCAGCCTCCCTGGGACCTGCCTTATCATCTTGCAAGTAAAGGTATGGAAAGACGCTGACCGTGTGAGACTGTGTTATTTTCCTGCACCCGACTTCACTAACTTCATAGACTTTGAGGGACCAGTCCCACCTGTAGGGGACCCGACATCTAGCTGCCTCACCATCCCCTCAGAGATCTACAGCAGCGCTGGTACATATTACCAGAATACTACAGGTGGCGTCACGAACTGTATATAAACCTATCCCCTGTAAATATATCCCCAACATACGCCAGACCGCCCGGGCCACAGACCGAGCCACAGCTACCTGTGACAAATCCCATAGACTTCCATGGGCTCGGCTCTGAGTACCCCATTGCCCTGGTAATCCACAATTGTGGTGGCGGGTCGAGACACATGCGCGAGCCAGATGACGACATGGGCCATGTGACTTTGTGATCACCTGATGGGCCCCGTGACATGAGAAGAGATCCGGATTGGATAGGAGGTCGTCTTTCTTGGCGCAGATGTATACGTCATCTGCCTGATGCAGCGAACGGCGCCGTTATATGTATCCTGCAGTGGTTCTCTGTTACGGCACCGAGGATGGGATAGTGGATATGGCGCCAAAGCAGGAGGGTTATTCCGATTGGTAGTAATCCGATTGTTATATTCTGCTGTTTGATAGGTTTATCGTTACCAGGGACACACTATAGCTGGATAATGATTGGTTTGCCACTATTTACAATATTGTTTATATCCAGCTCTGTTAGGATATTTAGGTATTCTTTACATTTTGATTTTTGATCACTGTTTTGTATCATCCGTGTATATGTATATTTATATGTCTATTAACATATAGGCGTAACCTCAGTAGTGATTGGCTCCTCCACACTATTTAAAGGACGCCTTTTGCTTGTTTTGGTATACTTGAAAAAGGCCACTATATGGCCGAAACGTCGTCTTTTGTTATGGCAGAATAAAGCTTTTCTTATTCTTCACCTGGACGGATGCTGCTCCTCTTTTTTACTTGTACAGTTAAACAGCATAATCTCAGGTCAAGATATATCAGTTACTTCATATCTGTAATAATATGACTGCTACCACCAAAAAAACAGTCATGGGAAAATACCCAAATGGAACTCCAGACAATTGATTATAACACGAAAGGAGAATTGAAGCAAAGATAACCATGAAAAAATTGTATTAATCAAAAGTTTATTACAGGTAAGGTGGTATAAAAATACACATATATAATAAGCAATAAATCTAATAACAGTGAACAGGACACGTGGTAACAATAAAGCGGTCACGGTAGAAGTATGACTACAGCATGATGTTAATACATCCCACACACCACATATGAGCAGGAAAGCCAATGGAACATTCAGTATACAGATAGTAGAGTATATATGCCCAGTCAATAGAGCTCAGTTCCTAAATCCTTAGTACCCACAATAATGCCTCCATACCCAATTTCATTTAAAGTGCTAGTGCGTATCTAATGTTCATGGCCCGAACCATGAGCAAAAAAGATATGGAAGAGCATATCATATCTTGAGGATAGGGAAAGTCTTACCCATACTCTGTGGAGATGTGAGAACGCGCCCCTACGCGCGTTTCGCAGTCGCTTCCTCGGGGGCAAAAGTATATACTTGAAGCTCAGTATACTCAAGATATGATATGCTCTTCCATATCTTTTTTGCTCATGGTTCGTGGGTACTAAGGATTTAGGAACTGAGATCTATTGACTGGGCATATATACTCTATTATCTGTATACTGAATGTTCCATTGGCTTTCCTGCTCATATGTGGTGTGTGGGATGTATTAACATCATGCTGTAGTCATACTTCTACCATGACCGCTTTATTGTTACCACGTGTCCTGTTCACTGTTATTAGATTTATTGCTTATTATATATGTGTATTTTTATACCACCTTACCTGTAATAAACTTTTGATTAATACAATTTTTTCATGGTTATCTTTGCTCCAATTCTCCTTTCGTGTTCTAGACAGTTTTGGGCCCCAGCGTTTTCTCAATCTATTTTCTGTCTGTGTTCGTATTTTCATCTTGTCTAACCGCCATTATATGTTTGGGGCTTCCTACTCTTTTGGGGTCTACTCCGGGGCAGTTAGCTGTCCTCTTTCCATCTTCAGGGCTAGCTATCTCTCCGGCTGTGCCGAGGCATCTAGGACCACCATAGGTACGCTCCACGGCTGCTTCTAGTTGTGCGGTTAGTTTAGGGGTCTGCAACCTATTAGTTTAAAACCTCTCTGGTGTTAGGCTGCCTATGCAGTTTTTTGCTCCTGCCTCCTCAGCTACCATAACATAACAGGTTCAGGTCTGGTGACTGTGGAGGCCAGGTGCCAGGTCATCTGGCGTAGCACCCCATCACTCTCCTTCTTGGTCAAATAGCCCTTACACAGCCTAGAGGTGTGTTTGGGGTCATTGTCCTGTTGAAATATAAATGATGGTCCAACTAAACGCAAACCGGATGGAATAGCATGCCGCTGCAAGATGCTGTGGTAGCCATGCTGGTTCAGTATGCCTTCAATTTTGAATAAATCCCCAACTGTGTCACCAGTAAAGCATCCCCACACATTTCTACTCTAGACATTAGTGACCCTGTTACCCCACTGTTTTCATGGGTTGTCTACACTCCCTATGATAGGTTATTCGTAAGAATCTAGTTATTTGTCTAGGTGTTTGAATAACTCACTCCTATGTGATAAATAGCCAAAGGACAAGACTGCAGGATTCAGAGGCAAAGTCGGTTATTCTTAAATTGCCCTCTAGAGGCCCTCATAATGTAACCATTACAGGTTTTGTTTCTGCTATCCCTACCATTTACAGTTCCATAGTTTGTACCCTTCATCACTGTGTTTTGTACAAGGGTGTGTTTAAGAAGGATGCTCTTTATGTATTTTCTGTTGTTTACCAGAAAAGGAGACATAGAACAACGTCTCTATTCAGACTATTACTGTCTGCTCACGTGGTTGGTAGTATTTACCTACCTGACATCACGATTACTTATTGACTTGCTCTAGGTGACTTTCACCTTTCTATCAAAGACACTCGCTTTGTGACTGATACGGTTCAGTTTCAACTGCTAACCCTGCACTTCATCTGCTAACCCTCTTCTTATTTCCCTTTCTTTTTTAACCTTTTCTCTCCCCCTCTTCCTCCCCCACTTGCACTGCCTGATTCTCTGACTGCATTGTAGCTGCTGAGACCCCACTAACTCTCTTTCCCTTGTTTGTCTACATCTCATCTCACCTCCCCCTTTCCCTCTTGTCTTTTGGCTTAACCCTTTACCCTAGGACCGCGGGTCCTGCACTGATCCACTATTTCCTCTACCCTCTCTGATATCTGGTGTTCCTTCAAGTAAGGACAAGATGGATATTCGAATAACGTCTATCAATGCAAAAGGTATGAGAGCACAAAGCAAAAGACATGTATGTTATACCTCCTGAAGCGAGAGAAGACGAAAATTCTCTTTGTTCAGGAGACGCACTATAAACAGCATAGAATCCCATACCGTTCTATATCACAGTTCCAACACTGGTTTCACTGCTGTGGAGAAAGGGGCGCATCGAAAGGGGTTAGTATCGCTTTGCATAAATCACTGCCATTCAAATTATCTCATGTTCATCGGGATAGCGAGGGTAGACTATTGATAGTTAGGGGTGAAATTTCGGGAAAGCTTTTTACCCTTGTGAATGTCTATGCCCCCAACACGGGTCAGATTGCGTGGCTCATTAAGACTCTGGAGACGATTAAAGCAGTTGCAAGCGGCCAAATAATTATGGGGGGGACTTGAATTTGGCGATTGACCCACTAATTGATACCTCTCACGGCAGATCTGTCCACAAGCAAAAGGCCTTGGCTCGCTTGAAAAGCAGCCTTGGCGACTTACACCTATGTGATATTTGGCGAACCCTTAATCCCTCAGTAAAGGATTTCACTTTCTACTCCCAGACTCATGCAACCTTTCACCGTCTAGACTACTTATTTATGTCCTCCTCGTTGCTTCCTGCCATTACCCACTCTTCTATTGGACAAATGCTTCTTTCAGACCATTCTCCAGTTACAGCTGACCTGACGCTTGCTCATATTCCCAACCCTACATGGCGCTGGCGATTTAATGATACCGTCCTTAATCCAGGACCGGACTTAGATACCCTCAAGATGGAACTCACTACGTATTTTCAGATTAACGACAGGCCGCCCACACCTCAAACAATCGTCTGGGAGGCTCATAAGGCTTACATACGCGGGATATGTATTAAGATTGGAACTCAAAGGCGGAGGAGGGCACAGATGGAGATAAGACGACATTTTAACTAAAATTACTAATCTAGAGAAAGCACAGAAACTCACCACGCTATTGACTAGACAACAAACCTTGATGACCCTTAGGAGTTCTCTCAAACATCTCCTTCAGTTGAGATATTCCCGTGCTCATATATACAAACAGTTTAATGTTTATGCACATGGGGATAAAAACAGCAAGCTAATGTCCTACCTGATTAAGAAAAAACAGTCCCGTAGTCATATTGATAAGATACGAAATCCTAGTGGTAAAGTGAAGGACAACACTAGAGACATCGCTAAGACCTTTCAAGACTATTACACATCCCTATACAATCTTCATCAATCCAGTTCTGAACATACACACAACCAAGTGGAACATGAAAACGATATTAAGTCTTTTTTGAATTCAATAAATCTACCTAAAGTTTCGCCATCAGAAGCACGAGCACTACTACAGCCTATTACATTGGAAGAACTGCAAGCCGTAATACTTAGCCTGCCCTCACACAAGAGCCCTGGCCCAGATGGCTTTACGGGTTATATTTCAAAACACTTTTTGAGATCATAGGTTCCCCTTTACTCAAGATGCTGAACTCCCTGATGGCGGGTGGTGCACTCCCCAAACAAACCCAAGAAGCTCACATAGCTCTGATTCCCAAACCGGGGAAGGACCACACACTTTGTACGAATTACAGGCCAATTTCCCTCCTTAACATAGATTTAAAAATATGGGCTAAGGTCCTAGCTAATCGCATTAGGGAACTGATCCCTACACTTATTGGCCCGGAACAAGTGGGTTTTGTGAAGGGGAGGGAGGGCAAAGATAATAGTGTCCGATTGTGTCATGCGCTTGCTGCTTGCAATAGAGATGGAAAACAATTAGCACTCTTGAGTGTAGATGCCGAGAAGGCATTCGACAGGGTGGACTGGACGTACATGAGACTGACTCTTTTACATTTTGGATTCCCTCCCCGGTTTGTCCAGTCCATCCTGTCCATGTATAAAGCCCCGACGGGCAGGTTGGTAGTTAATGGCACATTGTCGGATAGCTTTGTTATCTCTAACGGGACGCGACAGGGTTGCCCTCTCTCCCCTTCTCTATTTATCTTAATGTTGGAACCCCTATTACAGCATATTCGAGAACTACCGCAGTATAGCGGAGTAGCCTTTGGCAAGACTGATTTACGATTTTTGGGATACGCAGATGACCTACTCTTTCTGACTTCAGCTCCCCTGAAAGATTTGCCTGCTCTATACTCCGCTTTGCTCTCCTTCGGCAAACTCTCTAACTATAAAAATTAACGCAAACAAATCGGAAGTCCTTCATGTTTCTGTCCCGGCTACGGTCCGAATGCAACTGCAGTCGCTTCTACCATTTCAATGGACAAGCAGGTACATAATATAGCTGGGAATTAAATTCTCTCCATGCTTACGGGATCTATACACTTTGAACCACATACAACTGCTTGACCAGCTCCCAGCTTTATTAGAAACATACCGACACCCGCTTTTGTCATGGTTTGGGAGGAAATGTGTCTTGTCTTCTTACATATTCCCCAAAGTGCTATATGTGCTATCCATGATCCCCACTAAGGTGCCCAAGTCCTTCTTCAGTAACTGCGCTCATTATTCTTGAAATTTCTATGGCTCTCTAAGAGAAAGAGGCTCCCTTATGCCCTTTATTCTGTCCTCATGCACTTTAGCAGGGTGTGCAATGAGACATGTAGCTAAACCCCCTGTCTTCTTTGAGAAAAAGAGGCTGTAAAATTGTAACCTTCTTTTATTGATTGCAGATGTGACAGGAAAGGGTAAAACTATAGAATGCAATAATAAGAGCATTTCAGAATATATAACTGCACAGAGCATGAAACACAAATAGTTTACAATATACAGAATACACAAACTGATTATTACCTACTTAGTACAACAAACGTACTGATAAACACAGGATTATAACACCTAGGTAGTGCTTACCGACTATGCTTAGAGCAGGCTGTTTAAGAAACATGAAGAACACGAGTGATGTAATTTCTCCTAAGACACATGGAGAATAATGGCTGCTGTTCTCCTTCACAGTGTGATAAACAAGACCATAATGCAACAGGAACAATCCCACAATGCTCTTGGAACTTCCCACAAGACATTACAAATTAAACTAGAATCTATGCATCAAACAGCCAGCAGGTGGCGCTGTTACCTTACAACATAAAATGTATGAAAGACCAATACATTCAAAAATTGCAATGTCTATAACAATTGGAGACATAAAAAAATGACTAGACTTTCTAGACAGCAATTATATGGCTGGACAGAACACCCTTATGGCAAGAAAGAGTACTGATGGAGGAATTGGGTTACCTGACCCTGAAAAATATTATCAGGCCCTTCAGGTCCAAAGATGGCTGGAATATCTGAATCCCTCTAAAGATTGGCGATTAGATTTATGGAGCACGGAATTATGGGACTCCCCTCCGCTGGAGGCGCTCTGGTATCCTGATAAAGCATTCACTAGGCCAGCTGCAAATTCACTTATCCTACGGGGCACGACTAGTGTCTGGCGAGATATCAAAGCCTCCCTGGGCATTACTATACCTAAGGGCCTTCCGTGCAGTATGATACCTGGGTTGGTGGATAAACCTTCAATATATCAAGCTACCCTTTGGAACAAATTGAGCCATCTCAGAGTGTGGGAGGTTCTAGGAAAGGGGAGGTGTCTGTCTCGGGATGAACTTTCGCAGGTCCCGGGCTTTGAGAAAGTAGACTTTCTCACGTACGAACACTTCCGACATCTGTGCCACCTAGCAATCCCTTTACTGCAGATGCAGACGCCCTTGGGGGAATTAGATCGATTATTCCAGACGACGGGTGTGGGGGCCAGACCTCTTCGGCGCATTTTGCCCATACTCTCTCCACCTTTCACAGACACCTATCCTTCCTTTCTTCATTCTTGGGAAAGGGATCTAAAGCTCACATTTACTGTGCAAAATCGACAACACCTTCTCCGCCATTCACATGGATACTCGGTTTGCACTAGGTTAAAAGAGTTGCATTATAAAATCTTAACTAGGTGGTATCACACCCCGACACTGCTACATCAATTGGGCCTCCTCGGATCTGACCTGTGTTGGAGATGCAATACACTTCGTGGTGATATTAAGCACATATGGTGGGACTGTCCATTAATTCGGGATTATTGGAAACAAGTACTGACCCAGATACGTAGGGTGTCTCTTGAGTCTGCGGAGACCACTTCATCCTTCATACATGTAGTACTCCATCTCCCAGCAGTCGACTATAAACTGCACAGGAAAAGTTTAGCAACACAGTTATTCATGGCAGCGAGTGCTCTCATACCGACACATTGGCATCAAACCACTTCCCCGACGTTGGCACAATGGATTGCTAAAGTACAATCTATTAGACGCTTTGAGGAAATGTTCTATAATATGAATGGACGACATGATCTGTTCATGAAAACCTGGCAACCTTGGTTGGCTGTCCATGACAATGTCTGTTAAAGCCTGGATTCAGGAACATTACCCGTAGTCCTGCGGTCCTCTCCCCCCTCCCCCCCTTCTCTGCCAGACCTTTCCTTTCCTTTTCCCCCTCCACTCCAACTGCTCCTCTTCTTTTTCTTTCACATCTTTCCTACACTAGGTACCAGCTCTCTTTCTGATGCTGACTAAGTTCTTCTATTATTCACCAACTACTTCTACTTCCCCCCTTTTTTTGACCATACATCATTCTCATCTCTCGAACTCACCGTATTCGGTCCAAGGCTTACGCTTATCTCACTTGTCAAAGTGCTTTATAGACTGGAACAAGTCAATTCTATACGGGTTGGAAGACCCGGGTATATTAAATATACACCGTTACTGATTTGTTTAGTTTTACATCCGTTCATCAAAATGTGAAGATGAACCAAAAAATTAATTGGCTTTACAACCGTTGGATGATGTTTTCTGGACTCATAAAGTCATATTGTCATTACATATGTAAGTTCACACTGATAACGTTGTCTAATTGTATGACCTAAAAGATTATTGTATTATCTTAATTCTGTATTGCATTTCAAACAAGAAAACTCTAATAAATATGATTACAACAAAAAAAAAAAAAAAAAAGCATCCCCACACCATCACACCTCCTCCTCCATGCTTCACAGTGGGAACCAGGCATGTAGAGTCCATCCGTTCACCTTTTCTGCATCGCACAGACACGGTGGTTGGAACCAAAGATCTCAAATTTGGACTCATCAGACCAAAGCACAGATTTCCACTGGTCTAATGTCCATTCCTTGTGTTCTTTAGCCCAAACAAGTCTCTTCTGCTTGTTGCTTGTCCTTAGCAGTGATTTCCTAGCAGCTATTTTACCATGAAGGCCTGCTGCACAAAGTCTCCTCTTAACAGTTGTTGCAGAGATGTGTCTGCTGCTAGAACTCTGTGCGGCATTGACCTGGTCTCTAATCTGAGCTGCTGTAAACCTGCGATTTCTGAGGCTGGTGACTCGGAGAAACTTATCCTCAGAAGCAGAGGTGACTCTTGGTTTTACTTTCCTGGGGCGGTCCTCATGTGAGCCAGTTTCTTTGTAGCGCTTGATGGTTTTTGCAACTGCACTTGGGGACACTTTCAAAGTTTTCCCAATTTTTCGGACTGACTGACCTTCATTTCTTAAAGTAATGATGGCCACTCGTTTTTCTTTACTTAGCTGCTTTTTTCTTGCCATAATACAAATTCTAACAGTCTATTCAGTAGGATTATCAGCTGTGTATCCACCAGACTTCTGCACAACACAACTGATGGTCCCAACCCCATTTAAAAGGCCAGAAATCCCACTTATTAAACCTGACAGGTCACACCTGTGAAGTGAAAACCATTTCCAGTGACTACCTCTTGAAGCTCATCAAGAGAATGCCAAGAGTGTCATCAAAGCAAAAGGTGACTACTTTGAAGAACCTAGAACATAAGACATAATTTCTGTTGTTACACACTTTTTTGTTAAGTATATAATTCCACATGTGTTAATTCATAGTTTTGATGCCTTCAGTGTGAATTTACAATTTTCATAGTCATGAAAATACAGAAAAATCTTTAACCCCTTCACCCCCAAGGGTGGTTTGCACGTTAATGACCGGGCCAATTTTTACAATTCTGACCACTGTCTCTTTATGAGGTTATAACTCTGGAACGCTTCAACGGATCTTCGCGATTCTGAGATTGTTTTCTCATGACATATTGTACTTCATGTTAGTGGTAAAATTTCTTCGATATACCTTGCGTTTATTTTTGAAAAAAACGCAAATATGGCGAAAATTTTAAAAATTTTGCAATTTTCAAACTTTGAATTTTTTTTCCCTTAAAACAGAGAAATATGTCACACAAAATAGTTAAGAAATAACATTTCCCACATGTCTACTTTACATCAGCACAATTTTGGAACCAAAATTTTTCTTTGTTAGGAAATTAGAAGGGTTAAAAGTTGACCAGTGATTTCTCATTTTTACAACAAAATTTACAAAGCCATTTTTTTAGGGACCACCTCACATTTGAAGTCACTTTGAGGGGTCTATATGGCAGAAAATACCCAAAAGTGACACCATTATAAAAACTGCACCCCTCAAGGTACTCAAAACTACATTCAAGAAGTTTATTAACCCTTCAGGTGCTTCACAGGAGCTGAAGCAACGTGGATGGAAAAAATTAATATTTAACTTTTTAGCCACAAAAATGATCTTTTACAAACTTTTTTTTATTTTCACAAGGGTAAAAGGAGAAAATGGACAGATAAAGTTGTTGTGCAATTTCTCCTGAGTACGCCAATACCCCATATGTGGGGGAAAACCACTGTTTGGGCACACGGCAGAGCTCGTAAGGGAAGGAGCGCCGTTTGACTTTTTCAAACTAAAATTGGCTGGAGTTGAGATTGGACGCCATGTCGTGTTTGGAGAGCCCCTGATACGCCTAAACAGTGGAAACCCCCCACAAGTGACACCATTTTGGAAACTAGACCCCCTAAGGAACTTATCTAGATCTGTTGTGAGCACTTTGAACCCCAAAGTGTTTCACAAAAGTTTATAATGCCTGGGTGTGAAAAAAAAAAAAAAACAATTTTCCACAAAAATGATTTTTTAGTCCCAAATTTTTGATTTTTCCCAAGGAAATTGGACCCCAAAACTTGTTGTCCAATTTGTCCTGAGTACGCTGATACCCCATATGTGGGGGGGGGGGAAACTGTTTGGGCGCACGGCAGGGCTTGGAAAAGAAGCAGTAACGTTTTGGAATGCAAACATTGATGGGGGTCATGTTCCGTTTGTAGTGCCCCAGATGAGCCTAAACAGTGGAAACCCCCCACAAGTGACCCCATTTTGGAAGATAGACCCCCTAAGGAACTTATCTAGATCTTTGGTGAGCACTTTGAACCCCCAAGTGCTTCACACAAGTTTATAATGCCCGGGCATGAAAATAAAAAATCCTATTTTTTTCCCACAAAAATTATCTCTTAGTCACTAATTTTTTATTTTCCCATAGGTAACAGGAAAATTGGACCACAAAATTTGTTGTCCAATTTGTCCTGAGTACGCTGATACCCCATATGTGGGGGGGAACCACTGTTTGGGCGCATGGCAGAGCTCGGAATGGAAGGAGCACCATTTGACTTTTTCCAACCAAAATTGGCTGGAATTGAGATTGGACGCCATGTTGCATTTGGAGACAAAAAAACCTGACTGGCACTTCCAGACTAATGTGAACTAGGTGCAAACCAAAGGAAGCTACCCCATGTAAAACATACAAAAAAGGCTGCACTCAAGCATACTGAAGCATGACAATATAGAAAACATGAAATTTTGAATAGCAATATGGCTTTGGAGTATAAGGAAAAATTTGAGACGCTTAGTATAAACATTTGGCCAAACATTTTAAAGCCCACCAACCATCGTCAAGGTGGTCTCAATTCTGGTGAGACCCTGACCTAATGTGAACATACCTCTATTAGGCTGATATCTGAATTTCTGGGTGAATATGCACCTCTGTCAGTAATGCCTGCATTTATGGGTAAAGTAGGGACCTGGTGTAATTAAAATCACCACCTGGTGGGGGCGGGGTGCTCGGTCAGTAAGCTAACATTCAAAAGACAAAAAACCTGACTGGCACTTCCAGACTAATGTGAACTAGGTGCAAACCAAAGGGAGCTACCCCCATGTAAAACATACAAAAAAGGCTGCACTCAAGCATACTGAAGCATGACAATATAGAAAACATGAAATTTTGAATAGCAATATGGCTTTGGAGTATAAGGAAAAATTTGAGACGCTTAGTATAAACATTTGGCCAAACATTTTAAAGCCCACCAACCATCGTCAAGGTGGTCTCAATTCTGGTGAGTCCCTGACCTAATGTGAACATACCTCTATTAGGCTGATATCTGAATTTCTGGGTGAATATGCACCTCTGTCAGTAATGCCTGCATTTATGGGTAAAGTAGGGACCTGGTGTAATTAAAATCACCACCTGGTGGGGGCGGAGTGCTCGGTCAGTAAGCTAACATTCAAAAGACAAAAAACCTGACAAGATATCAGCCTAATAGAGGTATGTTCACATTAGGTCAGGGACTCACCAGAATTGAGACCACCTTGACGATGGTTGGTGGGCTTTAAAATGTTTGGCCAAATGTTTATACTAAGCGTCTCAAATTTTTCCTTATACTCCAAAGCCATATTGCTATTCAAAATTTCATGTTTTCTATATTGTCATGCTTCAGTATGCTTGAGTGCAGCCTTTTTTGTATGTTTTACATGGGGGTAGCTCCCTTTGGTTTGCACCTAGTTCACATTAGTCTGGAAGTGCCAGTCAGGTTTTTTTGTCTTTTGAATGTTAGCTTACTAACCGAGCACTCCGCCCCCACCAGGTGGTGATTTTAATTACACCAGGTCCCTACTTTACCCATAAATGCAGGCATTACTGACAGAGGTGCATATTCACCCAGAAATTCAGATATCAGCCTAATAGAGGTATGTTCACATTAGGTCAGGGACTCACCAGAATTGAGATCACCTTGACGATGGTTGGTGGGCTTTAAAATGTTTGGCCAAATGTTTATACTAAGCGTCTCAAATTTTTCCTTATACTCCAAAGCCATATTGCTATTCAAAATTTCATGTTTTCTATATTGTCATGCTTCAGTATGCTTGAGTGCAGCCTTTTTTGTATGTTTTACATGGGGGTAGCTCCCTTTGGTTTGCACCTAGTTCACATTAGTCTGGAAGTGCCAGTCAGGTTTTTTTGTCTTTTGAATGTTAGCTTACTGACCGAGCACTCCGCCCCCACCAGGTGGTGATTTTAATTACACCAGGTCCCTACTTTACCCATAAATGCAGGCATTACTGACAGAGGTGCATATTCACCCAGAAATTCAGATATCAGCCTAATAGAGGTATGTTCACATTAGGTCAGGGACTCACCAGAATTGAGACCACCTTGACGATGGTTGGTGGGCTTTAAAATGTTTGGCCAAATGTTTATACTAAGCGTCTCAAATTTTTCCTTATACTCCAAAGCCATATTGCTATTCAAAATTTCATGTTTTCTATATTGTCATGCTTCAGTATGCTTGAGTGCAGCCTTTTTTGTATGTTTTACATGGGGGTAGCTCGCTTTGGTTTGCACCTAGTTCACATTAGTCTGGAAGTGCCAGTCAGGTTTTTTTGTCTTTTGAATGTTAGCTTACTGACCGAGCACTCCGCCCCCACCAGGTGGTGATTTTAATTACACCAGGTCCCTACTTTACCCATAAATGCAGGCATTACTGACAGAGGTGCATATTCCCCCAGAAATTCAGATATCAGCCTAATAGAGGTATGTTCACATTAGGTCAGGGACTCACCAGAATTGAGACCACCTTGACGATGGTTGGTGGGCTTTAAAATGTTTGGCCAAATGTTTATACTAAGCGTCTCAAATTTTTCCTTATACTCCAAAGCCATATTGCTATTCAAAATTTCATGTTTTCTATATTGTCATGCTTCAGTATGCTTGAGTGCAGCCTTTTTTGTATATGTTGCATTTGGAGAGCCCCTGATGTGCCTAAACAGTGGAAACCCCCACAAGTGACCCCATTTGGGAAACTAGACCCCCTAAGGAACTTATCTAGATCTTTGGTGGCAATTTGAACCCCCAAGTGCTTCACACAAGTTTATAACGTAGAGCCGTAAAATTTAAAAATTATATTTTTTCCACAAAATTGATCTTTTCACCCCAATTTTTATTTTCCAAGGGAAACAAGACTCCAAAAGTTATTGTGCAATTTGTCCTCAGTGCGCTGATACCCCATATGTGGGGGTAAACCACTGATTGGGTACATGGCAGAGTTTGGAAGGGAAGGAGCGCCGTTTGACTTTTTCAACGCAGAATTGGCTGGATGCCATGTCGTGTTTGGAGAGCTCCTGATCTGCCTAAACAGTGGAAACCCCCCACAAATGACACCATTTTGGAAACTAGACCCCTCAAGGAACTTATCTAGATGTGTGGTGAGCACTTTGAACCCCAAAGTGCTTCACAGAAGTTTATAACGTACAGCCGTAAAATAAAAAATTTCTTTTTTTTTTTTTACAAAAATGATTTTTTAGCCCCCAATATTTTATTTTCACAAGGGTAACAGGAGAAATTGGACCCCAAAAGTTGTTGTCCAATTTGTCCTGAGTATGCTCATACCCAATATGTGGGAGTAAACTACTGTATGGGCGCACGTCGGGGCTCGGAAGGGAAGTAGTGACGTTTTGGATTGCAGACTTTGATGGAATGGTCTGGGGGAGTCATGTCGCATTTGGAGAGCCCCTGATGCGCCTAAACAGTGGAAACCCCCCACAAGTGACCCCATTTTGGAAAATAGACCCCACAAGGAACTTATCTAGATGTGTGGTGAGCACTTTTTTAACCCCGAAGTGCTTCACAGAAGTTTATAACGTACAGCCGTAAAAATAAAAAATCCTTTTTTTTTTACAAAAATGATTTTTTCGCCCCCAATATTTTATTTTCACAAGGGTAACAGGAGAAATTGGACCCCAAAAGTTGTTGTCCAATTTGTCCTGAGTACGCTGATACCCAATATGTGGGAGTAAACTACTGTATGGGCGCACGTCGGGGCTCGGAAGGGAAGTAGTGACGTTTTGGATTGCAGACTTTGATGGAATGGTCTGGGGGAGTCATGTCGCATTTGGAGAGCCCCTGATGCGCCTAAACAGTGAAACCCCCCACAAGTGACCCCATTTTGGAAAATAGACCCACAAGGAACTTATCTAGATGTGTGGTGAGCACTTTGAACCCCGAACTGCTTCACAGAAGTTTATAACGTACAGCCGTAAAAATAAAAAATCCTTTGTTTTTTTACAAAAATGATTTTTTCGCCCCAATATTTTATTTTCACAAGGGTAACAGGAGAAATTGGACCCCAAAAGTTGTTGTCCAATTTGTCCTGAGTACGCTGATACCCAATATGTGGGAGTAAACTACTGTATGGGCGCACGTCGGGGCTCGGAAGGGAAGTAGTGACGTTTTGGATTGCAGACTTTGATGGAATGGTCTGGGGGCGTCATGTCGCATTTGGAGAACCCCTGATGCGCCTAAACAGTGGAAACCCCCCACAAGTGACCCTATTTTGGAAAATAGACCCCACAAGGAACTTATCTAGATGTGTGGTGAGCACTTTGAACCCCGAAGTGCTTCACAGAAGTTTATAACGTACAGCCGTAAAAATAAAAAATCCTTTTTTTTTTTACAAAAATGATTTTTTCGCCCCCAATATTTTATTTTCACAAGGGTAACAGGAGAAATTGGACCCCAAAAGTTGTTGTCCAATTTGTCCTGAGTACGCTGATACCCAATATGTGGGAGTAAACTACTGTATGGGCGCACGTCGGGGCTCGGAAGGGATGTAGTGACGTTTTGGATTGCAAACTTTGATGGAATGGTCTGGGGGCGTCATGTCGCATTTGGAGAACCCCTGATGCGCCTAAACAGTGGAAACCCCCCACAAGTGACCCCATTTTGGAAAATAGACCCCACAAGGAACTTATCTAGAAGTGTGGTGAGCGCTATGAAGCCCCAAGTACTTCACAGAAGTTTTATAACATACAGCCGTAAAAACAAAAAATATTTTTTTTTTTACAAAAATGATTTTGTCGCCCCCAGTTTTTTATTTTCCCAAGGGTAACAGGAGAAATAGGCCAAATTGCACAATAACTCTTGGGGTCCAGAGTATGCTGATACCCCATATGTGGGGTAAACTACTGTTTGGGCGCATGGCAGAGCTCAGAAGTGAAGGAGCACCATTTGACTTTTTCAACGCAGAATTGGCTGGAATTGAGATCAGACGCCATGTCACATTTCGAGAGCCCCTGATGTGCCTAAACAGCAGAAACCCCCCAATTCTAACTCCAACCCTAACCCCAAACATCAATAACCCTAGTCCCAACCCTAACCACAAACCTAACCCTAACACACCCATAACCCTAATCCCAACCCTAATCCTAACGTTAGCGCCAACCCTAACCCTAACGTTAGCGCCAACCCTAACCCTAACTTTAGCCGCAACCCTAACCCTAACGGGAAAATGGAAATAAATACATTTTTTAATTTTATTATTTTTCCCTAACTAAGGGGGTGATAAAGGGGGTTTGATTTACTATTTATAGCGGGTTTTTGTGATTGGCAGCTGTCACGCTAAACGACGCTTTTTATTGCAAAAAATAGTTTTTTGCATCACCACATTTTGAGAGCTATAATTTTTGCATATTTTGGCCCACAGAGTCATGTGAGGTCTTATTTTTTGCGGGACGAATTGACGTTTTTATTTGTACCATTTTTGAGCATGTGACATTTTTGATCGCTTTTTATTTCGATTTTTGGGAGGTTAGAATGAACAAAAATCAGCAATTCATGAATTTCTTTTGGGGGAGGCGTTTATACCGTTCCGCGTGTGGTAAAATTGATAAAGCAGTTTTATTCTTCGGGTCAGTACGATTATGGCGATACCTCATTTATATCATTTTTTTAGGTTTTGGCGCTTTTATAGAATGAAAACAATTTTATATAAAAAATCATTATTTTTGCATCGCTTTATTCTGCGAGCTATAACTTTTTTATTTTTTCGCTCATGATGCTGTGTGATGGCTCGTTTTTTGCGGGACAAGATGACGTTTTCAGCGGTACCATGATTATTTATATCGGTCTTTTTGATCGCGTGTTATTTCACTTTTTGTTCGGCGGTATGATGATAAAGCATTGATTTTTTGCTTCGTTTTTTTTTTTTTTTTTTTAAGGGGTTCACTAAAGGAGTTAACTAGTGGGACAGTTTTATAGGGGGGGTCGTTACGGACGCGGCAATACCAAATATGTGTACTTTTATTGTTTTGTTTTTTTTATTTACAGGAAAAAATGAATTTATTGGGGAATATTTTTTTTTACACTTTTTATTTTTACTTTTTTTACTTTTTTACTTTGTCCCAGGGTGGGACATCACAGTATTTTATCAGATCGCTGGTGTGACAGTGTGCACAGCACTCTGTCACACCAGCGATCGCTCTGGCATCGCTGCAGGCTTCCCCAGCGCCTGCTCTCAGCAGGCACTGAGGAAGCCGCCTCCCTGCAGGACCCCGGCGCCATCTTGGATCCGGGGACCTGGAGGGAGGACGGACCCTCGGAACAGCGCGACACATCGCGCTGCTCTGAGGGTCTCAGGGGAGCGCGCAGGGAGCCCCCTGCCTGCGCGATCCTCCCCTGTGCCCCGGGTACACCGCGATCATGTTTGATCGCGGTGTGCCAAGGGTTAATGTGCCGGGAGCGGTCCGTGACCGCTCCTGACACACAGTCACGGGTGTCAGCTGTGATAATCAGCTGACACCCGGCGGCGATCAGCTGCGCTCCCCCGGGAGCGCAGCTGATCGCCCATGACGTACTATTCCGTCCATGGGAATTAGGTCCAGGGTCACATGGACGGAATAGTACGTCTGATGGAATAAAGGGGTTAAATGAGAAGGTGTGCCCAAACTTTTGGTCTGTACTATATCTATAGATATTTAGATAGATATTTCCATAGATAAGTCCATAGATATTTCCATAGATATATCTATAGATATATCTATAGATATTTCCATAGATATATCCATAGATATGCAAATCAAACAAGTAGAAACAGCTGATCGGCACCGTCACAAAAGTTCACTCGCCCAGACCGAACAAAGCATGCGGAAGCAGCACCCAGCCAATAAACCAAAAACCCTCGGGTGCTCATTCATAGGAAAAACACATGTCCATATTGCAAAACAGTAAGAATGGAATGGCACTCACGGGGTAAAATGATCAAGTCTTTATTGCAAAAACATGCAAACGGGAGCTGGATACAGGAGTAACGACAATCGTTTCGCGCAAAATGCGCTTCCACAGGTCACACGGTGAGCTGTAGCAGACGGAAGGAGAAATACCTGCAAGCCAGGAAAAAACCCTCACACCAGAACGACCCACCTGATATACAATCAACAAGATTAAACAATTAAAAACAAATAAAAGAATTTATTTTTGTAAATTACTCTGAGCAAAAAAGCAAAAAAACACAATTTATAGAAAGACGGACATATCGATCCTCTCATTCAATCCAGTGCACTCTAGTGCACGGGTGCATATAATCCACATTGTTTCTCTTTTCAAAAGGTTTCTATTCAAATCACCTCCCTGGGGTGGTAACACCCCCTTTTCAATCCTAGCAAAGGATAAAACGCTAGGATTCCCACCATGTTCCTCCCTCATATGGTTAATCAATCGAGGGACACCTTTTCCCATAATGACAGAATTGTAGTGTTCCCTAAATCTCACATAGAGAGGATGTATAGTCTTCCCTATGTAAAAGAATCTGCAGGGACAGAACACGACATACACCACATGAGTGGACTTACAAGATATAAAATCAGAAACGCAATGCGTTACCGCACCAATTTGCAAACAGCCGTCAATAACATGGAAAGAACAAAATGGACAATTCCCACATCTGTAGTTACCCTTTGGGGCCATAGAGCCAAGCCAATTATTATGCAGACTGTCCATATGATTATGCACAAGGATGTCTTTCAAACTAGTGCTACTTTTACATGCAAATAAAGGTCCCCTCTTTACCACTTCGGACAAGTCGTCATCATGGCCCAAAATGTGCCAATTTTTGCGAACCGCCGATCTAATTGCACCATCCATTGGACCATAATCAAAAGAAAAAACAAATCTCTTCTCATCTTTGCTACTTTTACCTCTATTTTTTGCTCCGCTAGACGGATTCTGATCAACTCTAATCTGCATTTCTTCAAGTAAACCATCAAGATACCCCCTTTCTAAAAACCTCCTACGCAGTTCCCGGGATTGATTGACATAACCCATGTCCATATTCTTTATACATTTTAATCTGAGAAACTGACTGTATGGAAGAGAATTTTCACATAGGGGGGATGGTAACTGTCATAATGCAACATAGCATTTGTAGAGGACGGCTTACGGTAAACCATAGTGCAAAGGGAACCTTCCCTAATCTCCAAGAATACGTCCAAAAACTCTACTGAATTACCTCCAAACCTTGATGTAAATGGAATATTCATATTATTTGAATTATTGAGGTATGAAAACAAAATCACAAAAGGTGTCACTAGTGCCATCCCACACTATAAATATGTCGTCTACATACCTAATGAACATTTTGATATGCTTCAGATACATGTTGGTGTGTGAATAAACATATCTGTTTTTCAAATACTGCCAAAAAGAGGTTGGCGAATGAGCATGCCACCGGAGTCCCCATAGCAGTCCCAACCCGTTGCAAATACCATGTGTCCTGGAATCTAAATGCATTGTGCCCTAAAATGAAATGAATCCCCTCGCACACAAAGTCAACGAAGGTGGTCTTTTTTCCTGTTGTGACCAAGATTTCTCTTATAGAGTCAACACCCAAATCCTGTGGAATTTTGGTATATAAATTTTCTACATCAATGGAAACCAAAGAAAATCCAGGTTGCCACTCAAAATCATTGACAACATCCAAAAAATTATTAGTTTCTTTTATCTACGAGGGGATATCCCTAAGAAGGGGACGCAACAGCCAATCCATGTACTGAGACAGGGACTCTGTGAGAGACCCTATCCCAGACACAATGGGTCGTCCGGGGGGAACAAGACATGGACTTATGCACCTTGAAATGCAATACCAATATGGTTTTCTGGGGATATCTGGCAGAAGTCGCTCCGCCATCTTTCTGGAAACCACACCCAACTCAACATGCTTCCTAAGAAAGGAACGAAGTTCGTTCTTGAATTTACTGGTGGGATCACCCCTCAATTTCAAATAAGTGTTGGCATCAGAAAGCTGTCTAATGGCCTCTTTCAAATACAATGACCTCGGTAATAACACTGTATTCCCGCCTTTGTCAGCGGTTCTCACCACAACATCAGACCAACCCATGATCTCAGACAGCGCCCATTTTTCATCAGGAGATAAATTAGGGGGACCCCCTTATAAATTAAAGCCTCTACGTCCTTTAATACCTGTGCCTCAAATAGGTCAACCACCTTTCCTGGGGAGATAGGAGGCATATAAACTGATTTAACACCCCCATAAATGGATTAATAGAATCAGATGCATCAGAGACCACCTCAGTAGCAGAAACCTGCGCCCCACAAAGGCTATGTAATAGCACCGCATCCTCTCTAACGTCAGCAAATGCACTGGACTCCGCAAGAAAACCCAACGGACCCACAGTGCAAGGGCTGATGCCAACGGCTGCATCATTGCTAGATTTTTTTTAAAAAAGATTTATGTAAATGTATTTTCCTCATCGCTTTAAATAAATCAATTTTAAAATCTACAAAGTCAAAATCTTTTGGAAGGCAAAAATTCAATCCCTAAGATAGCAGAGAATAATGGGCTGATTACAAAACATGCTCAGTCAGATTAATCACCATGTCCTTAGAGGGGACTATCTCTCCCTTCGATTGGAAAGAGGGAGGCATATCTAAAGAAGAATATAATGCCATCTGCAGAACCTGCAGGGCACAAATCAGATTATCTAAAGCTGACAATGAATTAAGGCTTGAAGTTGCAAGAGATGTCAAAAGCAACAAAAAAGGATTTTGGGGATATGTCAAAAGTAAAAGAAAAGTCAAAGATGCTATAGGATTTTTACAGGATGAAAATGATGAAATGGTAAGAAAGGATGTTGAGAAGGCTGAACTTTTAAATTCCTATTTTGCATCTGTTTTCTCTCAGAAAGGAAATGTAACATCAACTGATCTTCACTGTCCTATTAAAGAAATAGAAGAATCCAGGATATCTATAAACAGAAAGACAGTGAGGAAACACTTAGCTAACCTAAATGAATTCAAGTCTCCAGGTCCAGATGAATTACACCCCAGAATACTGAAGGAGATAGCAGAAGAAATTCTTGAACCACTGTCCATAATCTTTGAAAATTCTTGGAGAACAGGTGAAGTCCCAGAAGACTGGAGAAGAGCAAATGTTGTTCCTATCTTCAAAAAGGGAAGAAGGTGGACCCAGGGAACTACAGGCCGGTGAGTCTGACTTCTATACCAGGAAAGATCTTTGAACAAATTATTAAAGAACATGTACGTAAGTACCTGCATAAGAATGAAGTGATTAAACAGAGTCAGTATGGGTTTGTAACTAATAAGTCATGTCAGACTAACTTAATTTCCTTCTATGACAGAATCACTGACTGGGTGGATCAGGGAAATGCTGTAGATATAGTATATCTTGACTTCAGCAAAGCATTTGACAAAGTATCTCACACAATCCTTATTGAAAAAATGACTAAGTATGGAATGGACAAGGCAACTGTTAGGTGGATTCATAACTGGCTTAGTGATCGGACTCAAAGAGTGGTCGTAAATGGCTGCACATCCAGTTGGAAGAATGTCTCAAGTGGGGTACCACAAGGCTCTGTTTTGGGCCCTGTATTGTTCAACATCTTTATCAATGATTTAGATGAAGGAATTGAGGGTAAACTGATCAAATTTGCTGATGACACAAAGCTAGAAGGGGTAGCTAATACTAGAGAAGAGAGAGAGAGGATTCAAAAAGATATAAATAAACTGGAGCAGTGGGCAGCAACTAACAGAATGGTTTTTAACAGGGAAAAATGCAAAGTACTACATCTGGGCAATAAAAATGAAAAAAGCATATACAAAATGGGAGGAATAGGGCTAAGTAACAGCACATGTGAAAAAGACTTGGGTATACTAATTGATCACAGACTGAACATGAGTCAACAGTGTGATGCAGCAGCAAGAAAGGCAAATACAATTCTAGGATGTATCAACAGAAGCATACAGTCTAGATCACGTGAGGTCATTATTGCCCTCTACTCCTCTTTGGTCAGACCTCATCTGGAATACTGTGTCCAGTTTTGGGCACCACATTTTAAAAAAGACATCAACAAACTGGAGCAAGTTCAGAGAAGAGCCACCAGAATGGTGACCGGTCTGCAAACCATGTCCTATGAAGAACGGTTGCAGGATTTGGGAATGTTTAGCTTGCAAAAAAGAAGACTGAGAGGAGACTTAATAGCTGTCTACAAATATCTCAAGGGCTGTCACATTGTAGAAGGATCATCTTTATTCTCATTTGCACAAGGAAAGACTAGAAGCAATGGGATGAAACTGAATGGGAGGAGACACAGATTAGATATTAGAAAAAACTTTTTGACAGTTAGGGTGATCAAGGAGTGGAACAGGCTGCCACGAGAGGTGGTGAGTTCTCCTTCAATGGAAGTCTTCAAACAGAGGCTGGACAGACATCTGTCTGGGATGATTTAGAGAATCCTGCTTTGAGCAGGGGGTTGGACCAGATGGCCCAGGAGGTCCCTTCCAACTCTACCATTCTATGATTCTATGATTCTATGATTCCACGTCACCATTTTCCTCTTGTACTGTGGCGTGGTACCTCCTCCTTTTGCCCCCTCGCCTTGTTCTCCACCTAAAGGGACCTGTTTCGAAGAAGTACAGTACAGACCAAAAGTTTGGACACACCTTCTCATTTAACCCCTTCACCCCAAGGGTGGTTTGCACGTTAATGACCGGGCCAATTTTTACAATTCTGACCACTGTCTCTTTATGAGGTTATAACTCTGGAACGCTTCAACGGATCTTCGCGATTCTGAGACTGTTTTCTCGTGACATATTGTACTTCACGTTAGTGGTAAAAATTTCTTCGATATACCTTGTGTTTATTTTTGAAAAAAACGCAAATATGGCGAAAATTTTGAAAATTTTGCAATTTTCAAACTTTGAATTTTTTTTCCCTTAAAACAGAGAGATATGTCACACAAAATAGTTAATAAATAACATTTCCCACATGTCTACTTTACATCAGCACAATTTTGGACCAAAATTTTTTTTTGTTAGGAAATTATAAGGGTTAAAAGTTGACCAGTGATTTCTCATTTTTACAAAAAATTTACAAAGCCATTTTTTTAGAGACCACCTCACATTTGAAGTCACTTTGAGGGGTCTATATGGCAGAAAATACCCAAAAGTGACACCATTCTAAAAACTGCACCCCTCAAGGTACTCAAAACCACATTCAAGAAGTTTAATAACCCTTCAGGTACTTCACAGGAGCTGAAGCAATGTGGAAGGAAAAAATTAATATTTAACTTTTTAGCCACAAAAATGATATTTTACAAACATTTTTTTATTTTCACAAGGGTAAAAGGAGAAAATGGGCAGATAAAGTTGTTGTGCAATTTCTCCTGAGTACGCCAATACCCCATATGTGGGGGAAAACCACTGTTTGGGCACACGGCAGAGCTCGTAAGGGAAGGAGCGCCGTTTGACTTTTTCAAACTAAAATTGGCTGGAATTGAGATTAGACGCCATGTCGCATTTGGAGAGCCCCTGATATGCCTAAACAGTGGAAACCCCCCACAAGTGACACCATTTTGGAAACTAGACCCCCTAAGGAACTTATCTAGATCTGTTGTGAGCACTTTGAACCCAAAGTGTTTCACAAAAGTTTATAATGCCTGGGTGTGAAAAAAAAAAAAAACAATTTTCCACAAAAATGATTTTTTAGTCCCAAATTTTTGATTTTTCCCAAGGAAATTGGACCCCAAAAGTTGTTTTCCAATTTGTCCTGAGTACGCTGATACCCCATATGTGGGGGGAGGAATCTGTTTGGGCGCACGGCAGGGCTTGGAAAGGAAGCAGTAACGTTTTGGAATGCAAACATTGATGGGGGTCATGTTCCATTTGTAGTGCCCCAGATGAGCCTAAACAGTGAAACCCCCCACAAGTGACCCCATTTTGGAAGCTAGACCCCCTAAGGAACTTATCTAGATCTTTGGTGAGCACTTTGAACCCCCAAGTGCTTCACACAAGTTTATAATGCCAAAGCATTAAAATAAAAAATCCTATTTTTTTCCCACAAAAATTATCTCTTAGTCACTAATTTTTTATTTTCCCAAGGGTAACAGGAGAAATTGGACCACAAAATTTGTTGTCCAATTTGTCCTGAGTATGCTGATACCCCATATGTGGGGGGAACCACTGTTTGGGCGCATGGCAGAGCTCGGAATGGAAGGACCACCATTTGACTTTTTCCAACCACAATTGGCTGGAATTCAGATTGGACGCCATGTTGCATTTGGAGAGCCCCTGCTGTGCCTAAACAGTGGAAACCCCCACAAGTGCCCCCATTTGGGAAACTAGACCCCCTAAGGAACTTATCTAGATCTTTGGTGAGCAATTTGAACCCCCAAGTGCTTCACACAAGTTTATAACGTAGAGCCTTTAAAATTAAAAAATCATATTTTTTCCACAAAATTGATTTTTTTTACCCAATTTTTATTTTCCCAAGGGTAAGAAGACTCCAAAAGTTATTGTGCAATTTGTCCTGAGTGCGCTGATACCCCATATGTGGGAGTAAACCACTGTTTGGGTGCATGGCAGAGTTTGGAAGGGAAGGAGCGCCGTTTGACTTTTTCAACGCAGAATTGGCTGGATGCCATGTCGTGTTTTGGAGAGCTCCTGATATGCCTAAACAGTGGAAACCCCCACAAATGACACCATTTTGGAAACTAGACCCCTCAATGAACTTATCTAGATGTGTGGTGAGCACTTTGAACCCCAAAGTGCTTCACAGAAGTTTATAACGTACAGCCGTAAAATAAAAAATCCTTTTTTTTTTTACAAAAATGATTTTTTTCGCCCTCAATATTTTATTTTCACAAGGGTAACAGGAGAAATTGGACCCCAAAAGTTGTTTTCCAATTTGTCCTGAGTACGCTGATACCCAATATATGGGAGTAAACTACTATATGGGCGCACGTCGGGGCTCGGAAGGGAAGTAGTGACGTTTTGGATTGCAGACTTTGATGGAATGGTCTGGGGAGTCATGTCGCATTTGGAGAGCCCCTGATGCGTCTAAACAGTGGAAACCCCCACAAGTGACCCCATTTTGGAAAATAGACCCCATAAGGAACTTATCTAGATGTGTGGTGAGCACTTTGAACCCCGAAGTGCTTCACAGAAGTTTATAACGTACAGCCGTAAAAATAAAAAATCCTTTTTTTTTTTTACAAAAATGATTTTTTCGCCCCCAATATTTTATTTTCACAATGGTAACAGGAGAAATTGGACCCCAAAAGTTGTTGTCCAATTTGTCCTGAGTATGCTGATACCCAATATGTGAGAGTAAACTACTGTATGGGCGCACGTCGGGGCTCGGAAGGGAAGTAGTGACGTTTTGGATTGCAGACTTTGATGGAATGGTCTGGGGGAGTCATGTCGCATTTGGAGAGCCCCTGATGAATCTAAACAGTGGAAATTCCCCAAAGTGACCCCATTTTGGAAAATAGACCCACAAGGAACTTATCTAGATGTGTGGTGAGCACTTTGAACCCCAAAGTGCTTCACAGAAGTTTATAACGTACAGCCATAAAATAAAAAATCGTTTTTTTTTTTTACAAAAATGATTTTTTCGCCCTCAATATTTTATTTTCACAAGGGTAACAGGAGAAATTGGACCCCAAAAGTTGTTGTCCAATTTGTCCTGAGTACGCTGATACCCAATATGTGGGAGTAAACTACTATATGGGCGCACGTCGGGGCTCGGAAGGGAAGTAGCGACGTTTTGGATTGCAGACTTTGATGGAATGGTCTGGGGGAGTCATGTCGCATTTGGAGAGCCCCTGATGCGTCTAAACAGTGGAAACCCCCCACAAGTGACCCCATTTTGGAAAATAGACCCCACAAGGAACTTATCTAGATGTGTGGTGAGCACTTTGAACCCCGAAGTGCTTCACAGAAGTTTATAACGTACAGCCGTAAAAATAAAAAATCCTTTTTTTTTTTACAAAAATGATTTTTTCGCCCCCAATATTTTATTTTCACAAGGGTAACAGGAGAAATTGGACCCCAAAAGTTGTTGTCCAATTTGTCCTGAGTATGCTGATACCCAATATGTGGGAGTAAACTACTGTATGGGCGCACTTCGGGGCTCGGAAGGGAAGTAGTGACGTTTTGGATTGCAGACTTTGATGGAATGGTCTGGGGGCGTCATGTCGCATTTGGAGAGCCCCTGATGCGCCTAAACAGTGGAAACCCCCCACAAGTGACCCCATTTTGGAAAATAGACCCACAAGGAACTTATCTAGAAGTGTGGTGAGCGCTATGAAGCTCCAAGTGCTTCACAGAAGTTTTATAACATACAGCCGTAAAAACAAAAAAATCATTTTTTTTTTACAAAAATGATTTTGTTGCCCCCAGTTTTTTATTTTCCCAAGGGTAACAGTAGAAATAGGACAAATTGCACAATAACTCTTGTGGTCCAGAGTACGCTGATACCCCATATGCGGGAGTAAACTACTGTTTGGGCGCATGGCAGAGCTCAGAAGTGAAGGAGCACCGTTTGACTTTTTCAACGCAGAATTGGCTGGAATTGAGATCAGACGCCATGTCACATTTGGAGAGCCCCTGATGTGCCTAAACAGCGGAAACCCCCCAATTCTAACTCCAACCCTAACCCCAACACACCCCTAACCCTAGTCCCAACCCTAACCACAAACCTAACCCTAACACACCCCTAACCGTAATCCCAACCCTAATCCTAATCCTAACATTAGCGCCAACCCTAACTTTAGCCGCAACCCTAACCCTAACGGGAAAATGGAAATAAATACATTTTTTTAATTTTATTATTTTTCCCTAACTAAGGGGGTGATAAAGGGGGGTTTGATTTACTATTTATAGCGGGTTTTTGTGATTGGCAGCTGTCACGCTAAAAGACGCTTTTTATTGCAAAAAATAGTTTTTTGCATCACCACATTTTGAGAGCTATCATTTTTGCATATTTTGGCCCACAGAGTCATGTGAGGTCTTATTTTTTGCGGGACGAGGTGACGTTTTTATTGGTACCATTTTTGAGCACGTGACATTTTTTGATCGCTTTTTATTTCGATTTTTGGGAGGTTAGAATGAACAAAAATCAGCAATTCATGAATTTCTTTTGGGGGAGGCGTTTGTACCGTTCCGTGTGTGGTAAAATTGATAAAGCAGTTTTATTCTTCGGGTCAGTACGATTACGGCGATACCTCATTTATATCATTTTTTTTATGTTTTGGCGCTTTTATAGAATGAAAACAATTTTATATAAAAAATTATTATTTTTGCATCGCTTTATTCTGCGAGCTATAACTTTTTTATTTTTTTGCTGATGATGCTGTATGACAGCTCGTTTTTTGCGGGACAAGATGTCGTTTTCAGCGGTACCATGTTTATTTATATCCGTCTTTTTGATCGCGTGTTATTCCACTTTTTGTTCAGCGGTATGATGATAAAGCATTGATTTTTTGCTTCGTTTTCTTTTTTTTTTTTTAAGGGGTTCATTAAAGGGGTTAACTAGTGGGACAGTTTTATAGGGGGGGTCGTTACGGACGCGGCGATACCAAATATGTGTACTTTTATTGTTTTGGTTTTTTTATTTACAGGAAAGAATGAATTTATTGGGGAATATTTTTTTTTTTTTTATGATTTTTTTTTACCACTTTTTATTTTTATTTTTTTTACTTTTATACTTTGTCCCAGGGTGGGACATCACTGTATTTTAGCAGATCACTGGTGTGACAGTGTGCACAGCACTCTGTCACACCAGCGATCGCTCTGGCACTGCTGCAGGCTTCCCCAGCGCCTGCTCTCAGCAGGCACTGAGGAAGCCGCCTCCCTGCAGGACCCCGGCGCCATCTTGGATCCGGGGACCTGGAGGGAGGACGGACCCTCGGAACAGCGCGACACATCGCGCTGCTCTGAGGGTCTCAGGGGAGCGCGCAGGGAGCCCCCTGCCTGCGCGATCCTCCCCTGTGCCCCGGGTACACCGCAATCATGTTTGATCGCGGTGTGCCAGGGGTTAATGTTCCGGGAGCGGTCCGTGACCGCTCCTGACACACAGTCACGGGTGTCAGCTGTGATAATCAGCTGACACCCGGTGGCGATCAGCTGCGCTCCCCCCGGGAGCGCAGCTGATCGCCCATGACGTACTATTCCGTCCATGGGAATAAGGTCCAGGGTCACATGGACGGAATAGTACGTCTGATGGCAGAGAGGGGTTAAAGATTTTTCTGTATTTCCATGACTATGAAAATTGTAAATTCACACTGAAGGCATCAAAACTATGAATTAACAATGTGGAATTATATACTTAACAAAAAAGTGTGTAACAACTGAAATTATGTCTTATATTCTAGGTTCTTCAAAGTAGCCACATTTTGCTTTGTTTAACTACTTTGCACACTCTTGGCATTATCTTGATGAGCTTCAAGAGATAGTCACCGGGAATGGTTTTCACTTCACAGGTGTGCCCTGTCAGGTTTAATAAGTGGGATTTCTTGCCTTATAAATGGGATAGTGACCATCAGGTGTGTTGTGCAGAAGTCTGGTGGATACACAGCTGATAGTCCTACTGAATAGACTGTTAGAATTTGTATTATGGCAAGAAAAAAGCAGCTAAGTAAAGAAAAACGAGTGGCCATCATTACGTTAAGAAATGAAGGTCAGTCAGTCCGAAAAATTGGGAAAATGTTGAAAGTGTCCCCAAGTGCAGTTGCAAAAACCATCAAGCTCTACAAAGAAACTGGCTCACATGAGGACCGCCCCAGGAAAGGAAGACCAAGAGTTACCTCTGCTTCTGAGGATAAGTTTATCCAAGTCACCAGCCTCAGAAATCGCAGGTTTACAGCAGCTCAGATTAGAAACCAGGTCAATGCCACACAGAGTTCTAGCAGCAGACACATCTCTACAACAACTGTAAAGAGGAGACTTTGTGCAGCAGGCCTTCATGGTAAAATAGCTGCTAGGAAACAACTGCAAGTACAGGCAACAAGCAGAAGAGACTTGTTTGGGCTACAGAACACAAGGAATGAACATTAAACCAGTGGAAATCTGTGCTTTTGTCTGATGAGCCCAAATTTTAGATCTTTGGTTCCAACCACCGTGTCTTTGTGTGACGCAGAAAAGGTGAACGGATGGACTCTACATGCCTGGTTCCCACCGTGAAGCATGGAGGAGGAGGTGTGATGGTGTGGGGGTGCTTTGCTGGTGACACTGTTGGGGATTTATTCAAAATTGAAGGCATACTGAACCAGCATGGCTACCACAGCATCTTGCAGCGGCATGCTATTCCATCCGGTTTGCGTTTAGTTGGACCATCATTTATTTTTCAACAGGACAATGACCCCAAACACACCTCTAGGCTGTGTAAGGGCTATTTGACCAAGAAGGAGAGTGATGGGGTGCTACGCCAGAAGACCTGTCTCTAATCTTCCCTTCATCTCTAAACTCCTGGAACGCCTGGTCCACACCCGTCTTATCCGCTATCTCTCAGATAACTCTCTTCTCGACCCTCTTCAATCCGGTTTCCGCTCTTTACACTCTACTGAAACTGCCCTCACTAAAGTCTCTAATGATCTGCTAATAGCTAAATCTAATGGTCACTACTCCATGCTAATTCTTCTGGATCTCTCTGCAGCATTTGACACTGTGGATCATCAGCTCCTCTTCACTATGCTCCGCTCCATCGCCTCAAGGACACCGTTCTTTCCTGACAGGGGCGGACATAGACAGATTTGGGCCCCTGTGCAAGAAATGTGTTTGGGCCCCCCTCCTTTTATGGCGACCAAGCTACAGATATTTTTTTTTTTTCAGTTTCCTCTCATTATATATATTGCCGCCCCTTATTACACAGTGCCCTCTCTTTATGTATAGCACTGTCCCTTATCACATAGTTCCCTCTTGTTATATACAGCACCATCCCTTACATATCGGATTCTCGTTATTTATACCTCCCTGTTCTTTATTACATATCATCCGCTCTTGTTAAATATAAACTGAAATGACGGCTGATGGAGCATGGGAAAGCTTTTCTGATGGATGCGGCTGATGAACTGGTCTTCCGGTCAGATGCTGCTCCATCAGCGGTCATTTTACAAGAAAGGACTATATGTAATAAAGAGAGGGCACCGCGAATAACAAAAATAATGAGAATACTCAATGTAAGGGATGGTGTTGTAGATGACAATATATGATATTATGTAATAATGGAGGGCGCTCCACATAACAGGACGCTATATAATAAAGGATGGCACCATACATAAATAGAGAGGATGTTATATAATAAGGGACGGCAGGGTACCGATACCGCAGACGCGATTTCGGGATATGGACACTGCTGAAGCTGTCACAGGAATTGAGCAATAATAACAGGACACAGGGGATACTATATCAGACTAGGGATGGGGGACCTAGCAACGTACAGATGCATATACACAACCACCTAAAACATAGCTATATGGGTTGCTCGGGTACCTCCCTATTGAGGAGGGTGTCATATACAAGATGTCTCCAAGCTATTGGCTGGGAGACACTGTGCAAGCGAATCTACATTCAACTAAATGCCTCCGTCTTGTTCCTGGGAGCATTTACAATGTGCGCGTGCTGCCCCATTTAGAACAGGGGAGCACACACACACACGCACCCTAGGCATGCCGCCGTGACAGTGCAAACTGCCGTGAGCTGGTCAGTAAGCTGGTGTCCTTGAATGGAGGGAGGAGGGGACACCATGCCGGGTATAGCACTACATGCCCCTTTATCTGATAATTTGTCATGTTCTTCTGCAACACATGAAAACGCGGCGTCCTCTTCTGCAACCTGTGGAGGAGCCGCCAGCTGACTTCGAGGACCCCACCATCTCTCATGACGTCGCTGCCATATGCCTCCCAGTCATGGACACACCGAGGTCAGATGTTGGACGCAACACGTTAAGGCTCTTCTGGTATCCCAGGTAGCACACTGTAGCGCTATAGCTTGCGGACACAAAATATGAAAATAAGAAAAATATGAAAAATGAATTGCATCACTGCCTTAGAAATATGAAAAATTGAGAAGTCTTAGCACATAAAAAGGCCAATTTATGTGTACCTGGGAGCCACGTTAAGGTTCTTCTCGTATCCCAGGTACCTGAGCCTTAACGTGGCTCCCAGGTACACATAAATTGGCTTTTTTATGCGCTAAGACTTCTCAATTTTTCATATTTCTAAGGCAGTGATGCAATTTATTTTTCATATTTTCATATTTTGTGTCCGCAAGCTATAGCGCTACAGTGTGCTACCTTTTTTTCTTGGATATGTATGAGTTGGTGACTCTAGGTTTTAGCACCTGTTCACATTGGATCTATGTTTGGATGTGCCGGTCAGTTTTTTTGATGTGTACAATTTTCATAGTCATGAAAATACAGAAAAATCTTTAAATGAGAAGGTGTGTCCAAACTTTTGGTCTGTACTGTATATATACACTTTTACAAACAGGTGCACAGAAGCATGATAATACACATAGATAACAGTAAATCTGTAGACATTTTATTACTTACATATGATGTCCCTCTGATGTCCTCCATCCTCAGCAGCTCCACCTTTGTGGTCTTCTGGCTGTCCATCCATCAGCACTTACTGGCCAGATCTCCAGCTGTCATCAGTCCTGTCTCCTGGCTCCTCACTACCTCTGATAGCTGCAGAGAACAGCCTCCATGCAGTCAGTGAATCTGACACTGCTCCTTCCTTCTGAGAAGTTCTGGCAGCTGCCTGACCCATGTGAACATCGGCCATCACATCAACCTCCACTCCCCCTTGTAGCCACTTACCACCCCCTGTAGTGAGGGGGCTTTATTCTGGAATGGCTGCACTGGCCCACTCAGGCAGCATTCACACTGCAGCTCCTGCTTCTGAATGGGCCAGTGCTGCGGTTTTCCATTAAAGCCCCCTCAGTACACAGTGTGCAGGTAGCTACAGGGGGCGGGGGGGATTTATGTGATAGCTCATGTGACCATCAGTCAGGCAGTTCAGTTGTCAGAACTACTCAGAAGGAAGCAGAGTTATCAGATATACTGACTGCTCGGAGGCTGTTCCCAGCAGCAGTCAGAGGCAGTGAGGAGGCAGGATTGGCTGAGATCAGCCATACTTAGGCCTCTTTCACACATCAGTTTTTCGGTGTCAGGCGCGATGCGGCGTCTCGCCTGATCGCCGGATCCGGTTTTTGAAATGTAAAACCGGATACAACGGATCCGGTTTTTGGCCGGATTATTCTAACAGATCTGGCGGAAAACCGGATCCGTCTCATCCGGTGTATCCAGTTTTTTATCCGTTTTTTGACGGATTACGCCGGATCCGGTATTTAAAAACGCCCTTTTTGGGGTTCAAAACATGATTGGCTACTGAAAACCTATATATACACTGTTCCTATAGCCCATCTTGTTGTATAGGAGCAAGTGCCAGTTGGAGAGAAGAGCAAGTGGCTGCTGAAGATGGACGTTGTGATAGGAAACATTCTGAAGAATTTGGTGGATTTCACGGCGGAAGCGAATCGTCTGAAAGCGATTGTTCTGAAGGAGAGAAAGAGACTGCAGCGACAACGATGACGCCGCAGTTTCTGGATCCACCCCATCACAGCCCAGAGAATGACGCGTGGGTAGTGTTGAGCGATACTGCTCGATATCTAAAAATATCGGATCGGAATGGTATCGCCGATATCACTAAATATCGTCGATATCCGATTCCGATACCGGAAGTCCCATGTAAGTCTATGGGAACCAAATATCGACATTAAAAAAACCCATTCTTGCCTTGTTGGTTAATTATACATGAAGGAAAACAACAAAGACTAATGTAGAATGTATTGGGGGAGGTTGAGGAGACAATAAAGGCATACATGTTTAACCCCTTCACCCCCAAGGGTGGTTTGCACGTTAATGACCGGGCCAATTTTTACAATTCTGACCACTGTCTCTTTATGAGGTTATAACTCTGGAACGCTTCAACGGATCTTCGCGATTCTGAGATGTTTTCTCGTGACATATTGTACTTCATGATAGTGGTAAAATTTCTTGGATATAACTTGCGTTTATTTTTGAAAAAATGCAAATATGGCGAAAATTTTTAAAATTTTGCAATTTTCAAACTTTGAATTTTTATTCCCTTAAAACAGAGAAATATATCACACAAAATAGTTAAGAAATAACATTTCCCACATGTCTACTTTACATCAGCACAATTTTGGAACCAAAATTTTTTTTTGTTAGGAAGTTATAAGGGTTAAAAGTTGACCAGCGATTTCTCATTTTTACAGCAAAATTTACAAAGCCATTTTTTTTAGGGACCACCTCACATTTGAAGTCACTTTGAGGGGTCTATATGGCAGAAAATACCTAAAAGTGACACCATTCTAAAAACTGCACCCCTCAAGGTACTCAAAACCACATTCAAGAAGATTATTAACCCTTCAGGTGCTTCACAGTAACTAAAGCAACGTGGAAGGAAAAAATGAATATTTTACTTTTTAGCCACAAAAATTATCTTTTACAAACTTTTTTTTTATTTTCACAAGGGTAAAAGGAGAAAATGGACAGATAACGTTGTTATGCAATTTCTCCTGAGTACGCCAATACCCCATATGTGGGGGAAAACCACTGTTTGGGCACACGGCAGAGCTCGTAAGGGAAGGAGCGACGTTTGACTTTTTCAAACTAAAATTGGCTGGAATTTAGATTGGATGCCATGTCGCGTTTGGAGAGCCCCTGATGCGCCTAAACAGTGGAAACCCCCACAAGTGACACCATTTTGGAAACTAGACCCCCTAAGGTACTTATCTAGATCTGTTGTGAGCACTTTGAACCCTCAAGTGTTTCACAAAAGTTTATAAAGCCTGGGTGTGAAAAAAAAAAAAAAAATTTCCACAAAAATGATTTTTTAGTCCCAAATTTTTGAATTTTCCCAAGGAAATTGGACCCCAAAAGTTGTTGTCCAATTTGTCCTGATTACGCTGATACCCCATATGTGGGGGGGGAAACTTTTTGGGCGCACGGCAGGGCTTGGAAAGGAAGTAGTAACGTTTTGGAATGCAGACGTTAATGGGGGTCATGTTCCGTTTGCAGTGCCCCAGATGAGCCTAAACAGTGGAAACCCCCCACAAGTGACCCCATTTTGGAAACTAGACCCCCTAAGGAACTTATCTAGATCTTTGGTGAGCACTTTGAACCCCCAAGTGCTTCACACAAGTTTATAATGCCCGGGCATGAAAATAAAAAATCCTATTTTTTTCCCACAAAAATTATCTTTTAGTCACTAATTTTTTATTTTCCCAAGGGTAACAGGAGAAATTGGACCACATAAGTTGTTGTACAATTTGTCCTGAGTACGCTGATACCCCATATGTGGGGGGGGAACCACTGTTTGGGCGCACGGCAGAGCTCGGAATGGAAGGAGCACCATTTGACTTTTTCCAACCAAAATTGGCTGGAATTGAGTTTGGATGCCATGTTGCATTTGGAGAGCCCCTGATGTGCCTAAACAGTGGAAACCCCCCACAAATGACCCCATTTGGGAAACTAGACCCCCTAAGGAACTTATCTAGATTTTTGATGAGCAATTTGAACCCCCAAGTGCTTCACACAAGTTTATAAAGTAGAGCCGCAAAATTTAAAAATCATATTTTTTCCACAAAAATGATCTTTTCACCCCAATTTTTATTTTTCCAAGGGTAACAAGACTCCAAAAGTTATTGTGCAATTTGTCCTGAGTGCGCTGATACCCCATATGTGGGGGTAAACCACTGTTTGGGTGCATGGCAGAGTTTGGAAGGGAAGGAGCGCCGTCTGACTTTTTCAACGCAGAATTGGCTGGACGCCATGTCGTGTTTGGAGAGCTCCTGATCTGCCTAAACAGTGGAAACCCCCATAAATGACACCATTTTGGAAACTAGACCCCTCAAGGAACTTATCTAGATGTGTGGTGAGAACTTTGAACCCCCAGGTGTTTCACTAAAGTTTATAACGTACAGCCGTAAAATAAAAAATCTTTTTTTTTTTTACAAAAATGATTTTTTCGCCCCCAATATTTTATTTTCACAAGGGTAACAGAAGAAATTGGAACCCAAAAGTTGTTGTCCAATTTGTCCTGAGTACACTGATACCCAATATGTGGGCGAAAACTACTGTATGGGCACACGTCGGGGCTCGGAAGGGAAGTAGTGACGTTTTGGATTGCAGACTTTGATGGAATGGTCTGGGGGCGTCATGTCACATTTGGAGAGCCCCTGATGCACCTAAACGGTGGAAACCCCCACAAGTGACCCCATTTTGGCAAATAGACTCCACAAGGAACTTATCTAGATGTGTGGTGAGCACTTTGAACCCCGAAGTGCTTCACAGAAGTTTATAACGCACAGCCGTAAAAATAAAAAATCTTTTTTTTTTTTACAAAAATGATTTTTTCGCCCCAATATTTTATTTTCACAAGGGTAACAGGAGAAATTGGACCCAAAAGTTGTTGTCCAATTTGTCCTGAGTACGCTGATACCCAATATGTGGGAGAAAACTACTGTATGGGCGCACGTCAGGGCTCGGAAGGGAAGTAGTGACGTTTTGGATTGCAGACTTTGATGGAATGGTCTGGGTGCGTCATGTCGCATTTGGAGAGCCCCTGATGCGCCTAAACAGTGGAAACCCCCCACAAGTGACCCCATTTTGGAAAATAGACCCCACAAGGAACTTATCTAGATGTGTGGTGAGCACTTTGAACCCCGAAGTGCTTCACAGAAGTTTATAACGCACAGCCGTAAAAATAAAAAATCTTTTTTTTTTTTTTTTTGCAAAAATGATTTTTTCGCCCCAATATTTTATTTTTACAAGGGTAACAGGAGAAATTGGACCCCAAAAGTTGTTGCCCAATTTGTCCTGAGTACGCTGATACCCAATATGTGGGAGAAAACTACTGTATGGGTACACGTTGGGGCTCGGAAGGGAAGTAGTGACGTTTTGGATTGCAGACTTTGATGGAATGGTCTGGGGGCATCATGTACCATTTGGAGAACCCCTGATGCGCCTAAACAGTGGAAATCCCCAACAAGTGACCCCATTTTGGAAAATAGACTCCACAAGGAACTTATCTAGGTGTGTGGTGAGCGCTATGAAGCCCCAAGTGCTTCACAGATGTTTATAATGTACAGCCGTAAAAAAAAATAAAATAATTTTTTTTGTACAAAAATGATATTTTCGCCCCCAGTTTTTTATTTTCCCAAGGGTAACAGAAGAAATAGGATAAATTGCACAATATCTCTTGGGATCCAGAGTACGCTGATACCCCATATGTGGGGATAAACTACTGTTTGGACGCATGGCAGAGCTCAGAAGTGAAGGAGCACCGTTTGACTTTTTCAACGCAGAATTGGCTGGAATTGAGATCAGACGCCATGTCACATTTGGAGAGCCCCTGATGTGCCTAAACAGCGGAAACCCCCCAATTCTAACTCCAACCCTAACCCCAACACACCCCTAACCCTAGTCCCAACCCTAACCACAAACCAAACCCTAACACACCCCTAATCCCAACCCTAACCCTAATCCTAACTTTAGCGCCAACCCTAACCCTAACTTTAGCCGCAACCCTAACCCTAACCCTAATGGGAAAATGGAAATAAATACATTTTTTTAATTTTATTATTTTTCCCTAACTAAGGGGGTAATAAAGGGGGGTTTGATTTACTATTTATAGCGGGTTTTTATGATTGGCAGCTGTCACGCTAAAAGACGCTTTTTATTGCAAAAATAGTTTTTTGCATCGCCACATTTTGAGAGCTATAATTTTTGCATATTTTGGCCCACAGAGTCATGTGAGGTCTTATTTTTTGCGGTACGAGTTGACGTTTTTATTTGTACCATTTTTGAGCAGGTGACATTTTTTGATCGCTTTTTATTTCGATTTTTTGGAGGTTAGAATGAACAAAAATCAGCAATTCATGAATTTCTTTTGGGGGAGGCGTTTTTATTGTTCCGCGTGTGGTAAAATTGATAAAGCAGTTTTATTCTTCGGGTCAGTACGATTATGGCGATACCTCATTTATATCATTTTTTTATGTTTTGGCGCTTTTATAAAATAAAAACAATTTTATATAAAAAATAATTACTTTTGCATCGCTTTATTCTGCGAACTATAACTTTTTTATTTTTTCGCTAATGATGCTTTATGGCGGCTCATTTTTTGCGGGACAAGATGATGTTTTCAGCGGTACTATGTTTATTTATATCGGTCTTTTTGATCGCGCGTTATTCCACTTTTTGTTCGGCGGTATGATGATAAAGCATTGATTTTTTGCTTTGTTTTTTTTTTTTTTTAAGGGGTTCACTAAAGGGGTTAACTAGTGGGACAGTTTTATAGGGGGGGTCGTTACGGACACGGCGATACCAAATATGTGTACTTTTATTGTTTTGTTTTTTTTATTTACAGGAAGAAATGAATTTATTGGGGAATATTTTTTTTTTTATTTATTTTGGATTTTTTTTTATAACATGTTTATTTTTATTTTTTTAACTTTTTTACTTTGTCCCAGGGTGGGACATCACTGTATTTTATCAAATCGCTGGTGTGACAGTGTGCACAGCACTCTGTCACACTAGCGATCGCTCAGGCAGTGCAGCAGGCTTCTCAGTGCCTGCTCTCAGCAGGCACTGAGGAAGCCGCCTCCCTCCAGGACCCCGGCGCCATCTTGGATCCGGGTCCTGGAAGGGAGGAAGCCCTCAGAACAGCGCGATCGCATCGCGCTGGTCTGAGGGTCTCAGGGGGGCGCGCAGGGAGCCCCCACCCTGCGCGATCCTCCCCTGTGCCCCCAGTACACCGCAATCATGTTTGATCGCGGTGTGCTAGGGGTTAATGTGCCGGGAGCGGTCCGTGACCGCTCCTGACACACAGTCACGGGTGTCAGCTGTGATAATCAGCTGACACCCGGCGGCGATTAGCTGCGCTCCCCTCAGGAGCGCAGCTGATCGCCTATGACGTACTATCCCGTCCATGGGCAGAATGGCACGGGTTTTATGGACGGGATAGTACGTCTAATGTCAGAGAGGGGTTAACCCAATGCATTGGAATAGCATTAATATATATTTTTTTTGAAATACGTTTGGATTGACTAACAAATTGACAATGTTGTTAACCTTTTTTCTATTTTGGCAAATATGTATGTTTCACAACTTCCATGCTCTTCACCTTTTTAACTTTTGCCAGTGCCACACTTTCTCCTTCATAATCTTCAGCAGCATCATCTTTCTCATCAAATTATTCTTCATCTTCACCTTCTTAATCATCTTCTTAAACTTCTTGCTATTCATGTTTTTGTTTACATTACTCATATTGTTATTATTAAACTAATTAATCTTCTTCATATTCAAATTCTTCATCTTCTTCCTCTTCATCTTCTTCATCATATTCTTATTTGTGACAGAGATTCTGTACTTGTAATCTGTAAAAGTATGAATTGTTCATCCTTCCGTTCTTGCTGTCACAAAAGATTTAAATTACAACAGTATTTGTCCGTGTTCAGTTTAGCCTGCAGCAGCAGGCATTTTCCAGGGGCACCACGAGGAGGAACGGACTCACCCCCATACACTGCTTAGTCTTCTTCTGCTTAGAATTTAGAGCATATATTTTGCTCTTCATTTTGGTCTTATACTTCATGTTCTTCTGCTTTTTGATCTTCTGCTTATTGTTCTTCTGTCTCTTGTTCTGTATCTTGTAGTTTGTCTTAACCTTCTTTGTCCTGTTGGTGATCTTCTTCTGGGTAATCTTTTATTTTTTCTTTGTGATGGTGTTCAGGCTGGTTGGCTTCATGCTCGTCGTCCTTGTTGTCGTCATCTTCTTCTGGGTGGTCTTTAAGGTCGTCTAATTTCGAGAAACAGCTGACGTTACTGGAACCCTGCCGGGTATGAGATGGAGCAAGAGACAATGGAAGTAACGAGGACCAGCTGACTGTGCTGGAACCCGGAGGGGCAGCAGAAGGAAAAGAGGCAATGTCACAACCGAGTACCAGCTGACGTTACTAAGCAGGAGGTACCTGTGCTCCAAAGCACTACCAAGGACCAGCAGACGTTGGTGGAACTCGGATACGGAGATGGAGGCACCTAGGCCAAAGGCACTGGGGAGAACCAGTTGACGGTACTGGACCCCGGACGGGTAGCAGAACGCACCCATGAAAATGTAAGTTGACAGGACGCAAGCCGTCCGCAGTTAACGAATCACACAGTCCTACAGTGGGTGCTTGTCCTATTGTCACAATGGAAACAGCCTTTATTTACATATCCCACAGCACACATAGGAATCACCTAAACTGCAGGCACCATAGAGTCGGCTAACCCGAATGCAACACGACAGCACAACTTATTGGAGGATAATTGACGTTCACACTGCCAGGAAACAGCTGTCGTGCTGTAACCAGGCTGGCCAGGAGTCAGTACCCCTGCCAATTACTTACGAGCAACAAATGGCGGTGTTGTAGCCCAGGGAGTAGAGTTCAGGTGGTAGAAAGATGAACATAACAGGAGACATGGAAAACGTTGCCAAACAGTTATTTAATCTGAAAACGGACAGGCAAATTCAGGTGAGATCCATGCCTTGTTCATTTTCAGAAAAGTAAGCCGGTCTACATTCTCTGAGGATAGTCGCATGCGACGGTCTGTTACTACACCACCTGCAGCACTAAAGACGCGCTCAGATAATACACTGGCAGCAGGGCAAGCCAGCACCTCCAATGCATACTGGCTAAGCTCCGGCCATGTATCCAACTTAGAGACCCAAAATTTGAAAGGGGAAGAGGCATCTGGGAGTACACTTAGAGGGAAAGCCAAGTAGTCTGTCACCATCTTACGGAAACGTTTCTTCCTGGTGACTGGAGCCGTCTCGGATGGTGTAGACCTTGCTGGCGCTGTCACAAAACTTCGCCACATTTGTAACATACAGCTCTTGCCCTGTGCAGAGGCGCTGCTTCTGATCCCTCTTGTTGTAGAGGTGTCTACACTGCCTCGACGCACAGAGCTGCTTTGTAAAGCAGTAGCAGCAGCAGCAGCTCTCTCGGCTGGAATGTACAACAGTATGGATTGCACCAGTGTGTCTTGGTACTCCTGCATTTTACGGTCCCGGTTCACCGGTGTGATGAGGGTTTGTAAGTTGTCCCGTTGTAGCGAGGGTCTAGGAGGGTGTACACCCAATAATCTGACGTGGTGAGAATGTGGGCGATGCGGCGGTCGTTTCTCAGGCACTGAAGCATGAAATCAACCATGTGCTGCAGACTCCCAACTGGCCAACAAAGGCTGTCCTCTGGAAGAGGCGTCATCTCTGCCTCCTCTGCATCACCCCACCCTCACTCTACATACTGACTAGAGCGTTGTGTACCTCCCTCTGTAGGGATTTCTTCCTCCTCCATTGACTCCTCCTCCTCATCCTCCTCACAAAGTGAGCCCTGCCCAGCCCTTTGTGAGGAACCACGTTGCGCTGACTGTCCTGAAGGTAATTGAATTTGTGACTCCTCATCCTCCACCTCTTCCAAAACCTCTTCCTTTAGTGCTTTCAGTGATTTCTGAAGCAGGCAGATAAGGGGGACAGTCATGCTGACTAGTGCTTCATCTGCACTCGCCATCCGCGTTGAGACATCAAACGCACGCAAAACGTCGCAGATGTCCTTCATAGAGGCCCACTCAGTAGTGGTGAAGTGTGAACTGCGCAAATTGCGAGTTGATTGCGCCTGTTGCAGCTGATACTCCATTACTGCTGGCTGCTGCTCACACAACCGCTCCAACATATGTAACGTGGAATTCCACCTGGTGGGTACGTCACATATGATGCGATGTTCAGGAAGGCGAAATCTGACTTGCAGAGCTGCAATGCGCGATCTGGCCATGCTGGAACGTCGCAAGTGAGCGCACTCTAGGCGGACCTTGTGCAGCAGTGCATCAAGATCCGGATAGTCCCTCAAAAAAACTCTGCACGACCAAGTTGAGCACATGTGCCAGACATGGTATGTGAGTGAGGTTGCCAAGGCCCAGAGCTGCCACCAGATTTCGGCCATTGTCACACACTACCAAGCCTGGCTGGAGATTAGCTGACAAAAACCACACGTCGCTCTCCTGCTTGATGGCATCCCAGAGCTCCTGCGCTGTGTGGCTTCGATTCCCCATGGAAATTAATTTCAGGACGGCCTGTTGACGTTTGGCCACGGCTGTGCGCATATCGGTCGCAATAGGTAAGCGTTCACGGGTCCATGTGGAGGTATACCGTGACGGCTCGTGCAGCGATGATTCTGAGGAACTGGAGTAGGAGGAGGAATCAATGTGTACAGACTGGATTCCTGCAATCCTTGGAGTTGGCAGAACACGTACAGCGCCACTGGCAAGATCTGTACCCGGCTCCACAACATTGACCCAATGGGCAGTGAGGGAAAGGTATCGTCCCTGGCCATGGGTACTGGTCCACGCATCGGTGGTCAGGTGGACCCTGCTACTGACGGTGTTTAGTAGCGCATGTTTAATGTTTCCCTCAACATGTTTTTGCAGAGCAGGGACGGCTTGCCTGCTGAAATAAAATCAGCTTGGCACATTATATTGTGGGACTGCCAATGCCATAAAGTTCCTGAAACTGTCAGTCTCCACCAGCCTGAATGACAGCATTTCAAGGGACAGGAGTTTTGCAATGCCAGCATTCAGAGCCTGTGCTCGTTGATGGTTTGCCGAGTATGGCCGTCTTTTATCCCATGCCTGTGGTACCGATGGCTGTTTTGTGGTCTGGGAGTGTGACGATGACTGTGAACTTGCTGCTGTGGGTGGAATAACAGTTTGTCTATGGACAACAGTGACCGAGGTTCTTCCATGGAGATCCTGTGAGGAAGCCAAACCAGGTGTGTGTGAGCTGGAGGTAAAGGCTCCAACACGACCTGAAGATGTAGGTGCTGCTGTAGGTTGGCCTACATCTCCAGTGTGTCTTTGTAACTCAGCTACGTGCTTTGTCCGTACATGTTTCCACATATTTGTGGTATTCAGGTTACTGATATTTTTACCTCTTAACTTTTTGCTTACACAGCTTGCATTGAACATAGCAAATATCATCTACAAGTCTGTCAAAAAAGGACCACGCAGTGCAAGTCATGGGAGCGCCAATTTTGACATTTCTAAGAGAACTGCTCCCAACAGGTGCCAAACTGGAGGCTACAGGCAAGCGAGTCTGCAGCCTACCTCTCCCTCCTCTTTGTACCGTTGGGACAATCTCTTCCTCAGAGCTGCTCCCACCACCTTCCTGTTGCTCACGCCATGTTGGGTCTCGGACTTCATCATCTCCACTACCCTCTTCCAACACCTGCTGCTGTTGGATGGTCTGGGCAGCACCATGCTCCACAAAACCTGGCACCTGAGTCTCATCATCATCATAAGATGCGTTCTGCGGTGTGCTGTCCATCGGCACTGGCTCACCTGCCTCTTCAGATTGAGAGAGACACAGCTGTTGCGCATCACTGCATACTCCCTCTTCTTCAAATTGCAGAATGCTGCTTGCCTGTGCCTGTGTTTGCGAGCCAACAGATTCTGAGAACAGAAGCAGAGACTCAGCTGGCTCCTGTACAGAACTCTCTGACTGCCTGGGCAATTTGACAGGCGGTGAACAGACAGATGGTTGCTCAACAGTGTTGTGTTCCTGAGAGGCGGTGGAAGGAATTGAAGTCGATGCATTGGCTGCCATCCAACCAACAACGGCTTCAATTTGTTCTTCCCGCAGCAGGGGGGCACGCCGAGCTCCTACCAAAGTGCGCATAAAGGAACGCTCATGGGTAAAACTGGTGGATGCTGTGTCACTGAGGGCGGCAGCAGCCCACAGAATCCCCACGTCCTCTCCCTGCTGAAACTCCACGGCCACGACCACGTGCCTTACTCCCTGCCTTCTTCATCTTGGTAGATTGATAAAGAAAGTCAGAAAAGTTATAAGGCCTAAGTGTGGTTATTACGCAGAGACTGAAGTGAACACTGAAACACAACTGTTCACAATCTGTGAAAGGCTACTCCTTTGTCTACTTCTATAGTGTTTGCAACCAATGTATTGGATACGGATGGAAGCGCGTCACACTAATAGATTATATTTATTTTAAATGGAATGGAGCAGAACCAATTGGAGAGAAATGAAAAGGATGAGGCACTGAGACACGCTCAGCAGAGTACAAGCAGCAGTGCTTGAACAAGTAACTGGAGCGTGATGTGCACTCAAAAAATAAAAAACACAGACTGAAGTGAACACTGAAACACAACTGTTCACAATCTGTGAAAGGCTACTCCTTTGTCTACTTCTATAGTGTTTGCAACCAATGTATTGGATACGGATGGAAGCGCGTCACACTAATAGATTATATTTATTTTAAATGGAATGGAGCAGAACCAATTGGAGAGAAATGAAAAGGATGAGCACTGAGACCGCTAGCAGAGTACAAGCAGCAGTGCTTGACAAGTAACGAGCGTGATGTGCACTCAAAAAATAAAAACACAGACTGAAGTGAACACTGAAACACAACTGTTCACAATCTGTGAAGCTACTCCTTTGTCTATTCTATAGTGTTTGCAACCAATGTATTGGATACGGATGGAAGCGCGTCACACTAATAGTTAAATCATGGAGCAGCAGAATTACACTGAAGAAAAAAAAGAGTCTGTGAGTGACACGTGCAGATTGCCTACAGACAGCGTTGCATGCAGAGCAAACTGCAGCGTCACTGCACTCACACACACACCTTGCACAGAGCTGTTAAAACAACACTGCAGGCAAAAGGAAGCTTTACACAGCGGTTGGTTAGCCTGCCTACAGCACAGTACACTAAATCGCAATCTCTAACTGTCCCTCAGAGTCAGCACAGCAGCGTTCTGTCCTTACTGAATTCACAGCACAGTGACGCTAAAATGGCGGCAGCGCCTTTTATAGTGCATTCTGACATCATTTCAGCATCCAATCACAGCCATGCCATTAGTTAACATGACCGCAGCAGTACAGGATGTGCCCACACTTCTTAGGATTCCTCATTGGCTGACTAAATCACATTGCTCTCAAAGAATTATGGGAACTTCCGATTCCGGTATACGATATATGGAAAATATCGTAACTAAGTATCAAAAGGCCGAAACAGCTAATATCGGCCGATACTTGCGGTATCGTATCGCTCAACACTACGCGTGGGGTGTTTTCTACACTCTACATAGAGCTACGAGGAAACCCTCAGAAATTTTTTGCGTATCTTCACATGAAAATGGAGAACTTTGATTTGTTGGTGGAGCGTGTTGGAGACCTCATAAGAAGATCGGACACCTATTGCCGCGTCTCCATTTCACTGGCGGAGCGTCTGATGGTAACTCTTCGGTAAGCCATATTTATTGCATCTGCTTGCTTCAGAGCACACTTGTCCTGGAATGTTGTTGCTGGTAGTTTGTATACGGCCATCTGACTCAGCTTTAACAATTGGAGATACTATAAAATAAATGTATTTTTATAGTATCTCCAATTGTTAAAGCTGATGTGTGGTATGTAATGCTGTGATTTTAAACTCTTTTTTTTTTGTTTATACACAGATTCCTGGCAACTGGAGAATCTCTTTCCTCACTGCATTTTCAATACAGACTTGGGATTTCCCCATCTCTGGAATTGTGAAGCACACATGCGTGCATTGTGGGACTCTCTAGTTGCAGAATGTCTACCAGAGCCCACAACAGACAGTTGGATTGCAATTGCATTAAAGTTTCTTCAAATAAGTCAGTTTCCTAATTGCCTGGGCGCTGTGGATGGGAAACATATCAGGATTGTAAAGCCAGCAGGATCTGGATCCGAATATTTTAAGTGCAAGAAATATTTCTCCATTGTCCTCATGGCCATCGCTGACGCAGAATACAAATTTATTGCCGTAGATATTGGTGCCTATGGCCGCTCCAATGACTCAAGTTTTCAAACTGTCAGCAATGGGCCATCAGCTGTATGGAAACAACTTCCATTTCCCACCCCCTAGACCGCTGCCTCAAACTTCTGGCCCACCAATGCTTCTGTAGGGGATGAAGCCTTCCAGCTGTCAGAACACCTGCTAAAACCGTACTCCAGCAGAGGATTGACACACACCAAAAAATTTTTAATTACCGCCTCACAAGAGCCAGAAGAATGGTGGAGTGCGCTTTTGGGATTCTGACAGCAAAATGGCGTGTTCTATTGACAGCTATCAACCTAAAAACTGAAACTGTGGACGAGGTAATCAAAGCTTGTGTGGTTCTACACAATTTTGTCAGCAAGGAACAGATTTCCATTGAGGAACACTGTGAAGAAACCACCTTTCATGATTACCAGAATGTTAAAAATAGAAGTTCTGTGACTGTTTCCCGAATGAGGGACAAATTTGCTCAATACTTTATGTCCCCTGAAGGAAGAGTAGACTGGCAGGATGACAGAGTTTAATAAACTGCTCTGTGACCTTTGTACCTTCTGTACCCACAGTATACCTTTGACAACCAAAGTTGTCTACCTTGTTGTGTATTATGTACAGTATGTTACCTTTTGTCCAAAATTGTGTCCCTGGTTGTGTATTAGCAAAATATTTCACCTTTTAACCCCTTAACGACCAAGCCATTTTGTAGGTTAAAGACCAGGCCAATTTTTACATTTCTGACCACTGTCTCTTTATGAGGTTATAACTCTGGAACGCTTCAACGGATCTTGGCGATTCTGAGATTGTTTTCTCGAGACATATTGTACTTCATGATAGTGGTAAAATTTCTTCAATATAACTTGCGTTTATTTATGAAAAAAACGGAAATATGGCAAAAATTTTGAAAATTTTGCAATTTTCAAACTTTTAATTTTTATGCCATTAAATACAGAGAGATATGTCACAAAAATTAGTTAATAAATAACATTTCCCACATGTCTACTTTACATCAGCACAATTTTGGAACCAAAATTTTTTTTTGTTAGGAAGTTATAAGTGTTAAAAGTTGACCAGCAATTTCTCATTTTTCCAACAAAATTTACAAAATCATTTTTTTTAGGGGCCATCTCACGTTTGAAGTGAATTTGAGGGGTCAATATGACAGAAAATACCCAAAAGTGACACCATTCTAAAAACTGCACCCCTCAACGTGTTCAAAGCCACATTCAAGAAGTTTATTAACCCTTTAGGTACTTCACAAGAATTGAAGCAATGTGGAAGGAAAAAATTAACATTTAACTTTTTTTCCCAAAATTTTTCTTTCGACACAATTTTTTAAAATTTTGTCAAGGGTATCAGTAGAAAATGAACCACAATATTTGTTGTACAATTTCTCCTGAGTACATCGATACCCCATGTGTGGGGGTAAACCACTATTTGGGCGCATGGCAGAGCTCGGAAGGGAAGCAGCGCCATTTGACTTTTTTGGCTGGAATTGAGATTGGACACCATGTCGCATTTGGAGAGTCCCTGTGTGCCTAAACAGTGGAAACCCCCACAAGTGACCCCATTTTGGAAACTAGACCCCCAAGTAACTTATCTAAATGTGTTGTGAGAGCTTTTAACCCCCAAGGGCTTCACAGAATGTTATAACGTAGAGCCGTAAAATTAAAAAATCATGTTTTTTCCACAAAAATGATCTTTTCATCCCAATTTTTATTTTCCAAAGGATAAAAGGACCCCAAAAGTTATTGTGCAATTAGTCCTGAGTACGCTGATACCCCATATGTGGGGGTAAACCACTATTTGGGTGCATGGCAGAGCTCGGAAGGGAAGCAGCGCCATTTGACTTTTTTGGCTGGAATTGAGATTGGACGCCATGTCGCATTTGGAGAGTCCCTGTGTGCCTAAACAGTGGAAACCCCCCACAAGTGACCCCATTTTGGAAACTAGACCCCCCAAGTAACTTATCTAAATGTGTAGTGAGAGCTTTGAACCCCCAAGGGCTTCACAGAAGGTTATAACGTAGAGCCGTAAAATTAAAAAATCATATTTTTTCCACAAAAATGATCTTTTCATCCCAATTTTTATTTTCCAAAGGATAAAAGGACCCCAAAGTTATTGTGCAATTAGTCCTGAGTACGCTGATATCCCATATGTGAGGGTAAACCACTATTTGGGTGCATGGCAGAGCTCGGAGGGGAAGCAGCGTCATTTGACTTTTTTGGCTGGAATTGAGATTGGACGCCATGTCGTATTTGGAGAGCCCCTGTGTGCCTAAAAAGTGGATACCCCCCACAAGTAACCCCATTTTGGAAACTAGACCCCCCAAGGAACTTATCTAGATGTGTGGTGAGAGCTTTGAACCCCCAAGGGCTTCACAGAAGGTTATAACGTAGAGCTGTAAAATTAAAAAATCATATCTTTCCACTAAAATGATCTTTCCACCCACAATTTTTATTTTCCAAAGGGTAAAAGGACCCCAAAAGTTATTGTGCAATTTGTCCTGAGCACGCTGATACCCCATATGTGGGGGTAAACCACTATTTGGGCGCATGGCAGAGCTTGGAAGGGAAGCAGCGCCATTTGACTTTTTTGGCTGGAATTGAGATTGGACGCCATGTCGCATTTGGAGAGTCCCTGTGTGCCTAAACAGTGGAAACCCCCCACAAGTGACCCCATTTTGGAAACTAGACCCCCAAGGAACTTATCTAGGTGTGTGGTGAAAGCTTTGAACCCCAAGGGCTTCACAGAAGGTTATAACGTAGAGCAGTAAAATTAAAAAATCATATCTTTTCCACAAAAATGATCTTTCCACCCCCAATTGTTATTTTCCAAAGGGTAACAGGACCCCAAAAGTTATTGTGCAATTTGTCCTGAGTATGCTGATACCCCATATGTGGGGGTAAACCACTATTTTGACGCATGGCAGAGCTGGAAAGGGAAGGAGCGCCTTTTTCAAATGCAGATTTTGATGGAATGGTCTGCGGGTGTCATGTCACGTTTGGAGAGCCCCTGATGTGCCTAAACAGTAGAAACCCCCCACAAGTGACTCCATTTTGGAAACTAGACCCCCCAAGGAACTTATCTAGATGTGTGGTGAGCACTTTGAACCCCCAAGTGCTTCACAGAAGTTTATAACGTAGAGCCGTGAAAATAAAAATATCATATTTTTTTCCACAAAAATAATCTTTTTGCCCCCAAATTTTTATTTTTATAAGGGTAACAGGAGAAATAGGATCCCAAAATCTATTGTGCAATTTGTCCTGAGTACGCTGATATCCCATATGTGGGGGGAACCACTATTTTGACGCATGGCAGAGCTCGGAAGGGAAGGAGCACCGTTTTTAAATGCAGACTTTGATGGAATGGTCTGCGGGTGTCATGTCGCGCTTGGAGAGCCCCTGATGTGCCTAAACAGTAGAAACCCCCCACAAATGACCCCATTTTGCAAACTAGACCCCCCAAGGAACTTATCTAGAGGTGTGGTCAGCACTTTGAACCCCCAAGGGCTTCACAGAAGTTTTTAATGTAGAGCCGTGAAAATAAAAAAATCATATTTTTTTCCACAAAAATGACCTTTTTGCCCCAAATTTTTATTTTTCTAAGGGTAACAGGAGAAATAGGACCCCAAAAGCTATTGTGCATTTTGCCCTGAGTACGCTGATACCCCATATGTGGGGGGGAACCACTGTGATCGCCTTACTGCGATCTTTGGGAGGCACAATGAACAAATCCACAAAAGGTGAAGAATTGGTTTTCTTTTTTACGCCGTTCCTCGTGCGATATTAGTGATTAGGCGACTTTATTCCTCGGATCGGTGCGATTACAGCGATACCAGATTTACACCCTTTTTTCATGCTTATCTTCTGTCACACACTAAAAGATGCTTTTTCTTGGAATAATTTTTTGTAAGAAATTTTTGCATCGCCGTATTTTGAGAGCTATAATTTTTCCATATTTCGGCCGACAGAGTTATCTGTGGGCTTATTTTTTGCGGGACGAGCTGACGTTTTTATTGGTTCCATATTCAGGCACATAACGTTTTTTGATCGTTTCCTATTCCGATTTTTGTGGAATCAGAATGAACAAAAACCAGCAATTCAGGAATTGTTTTTTTTTCCTCCGTTCTGTGTGTGGTAAAATTGATAAAGCAGCTTTATTCTTCGGGTCACTACGGTTACGGCGATTCCTCATTTATATATATTTTTTTATGTTTTGGCGTTTTTTACACAATAAAAATTTTATAGAAAAAATAATTATTTTTGCATCAGTTTATTCCGCGAGCTATAACTTTTTTATTTTTTCGCTGATGATGCTGTATAGCGGCTTGTTTTTTGCGGGACAAGATGATGTTTTCAGCGGTACCATGATTATTTATATCTGACTTTTTGATCGCGTGTTATTACACTTTTTCCAAGCGGTATAATGATACCGCTTGGTAAAAGTATAATTTACTACTTTTTTGTGTTTTTTTTTTACGGCTTTCACTGAAGGGGTTAACTAGGGTTACGCTTTTATAGATGGGATTTTTACGGACGTGGCGATACCTAACGTGTATGTTTTTGTTTTTTATTTTTTTTATTACATAAAAATGTGTATTTTTTAGGGGATTTTTTTTTTAAATTATTTTTTAATATTTTTTTTACAATTTTTTTTAAAAAATGATTTTTTTTAACTTGTCCCTTTATGGGACTTTCACTTTTTTTACTTTTTATTGCAGTTACAATGCATTGCAATGCTCTGGCATTGCAATGCATTGCAACTATAGTGGAAGCTGCTGTGACAATGATCACAGCAGCTTTCCGTAGCTAGATGACCCGGAGGTTGTCATGACAACCCCCGGGTCATCAAGGCAGAGATCGGGCCCTGCAAATACATTGCAGGGTGCCGATCTGAGGCAGAGGGAGCTCCCGACCCTCTGCCTCCCCCCTGAGCTCTGCGATCGCGCTCGATCGCAGCAGTCAGGGGGTTAACAGCCAGGGGCGGTGGGGGCGCCGCTCCTGGCTGTCAGTGCAGGAAGCCTGGCCACTGCAGCGCCGGCTCCTGCACTGATCGCGCTGGAGAAGCTGAAATTTCAGCTTCTCCTGCACGATCGCTGCTGTGTTTGGTCAGTCAGATTGACTGACCAAGCACAGCGCTGTAGGTGCGGGGACCGACGGCAAAGGTCCCCGCACCGCTTGCCGTGCCTGTCAGCTGTCTATGACAGCTGTCGACACTGATCTACCACTGCGTGTTTACACGCAGTGGTAGATCAAAGCCATGACGTGCAGAGTCCGTCCTGGTGCCGGAACTGACACCTTGCCATGACGGACTCTGCACGTCAGTGGACATTAAGGGGTTAAACAGAGTTCTGTACATTGTTAGGTAATCCCCAACAAGGTACAGAACTCTGTTTGAAAGGTGAAATACTTTACACAACCAGGGACACAACTTTGGACAAAAGGTAAAAATATTTTACCTTTTACCCAAAGTTATGTGCCTGCTTTTGTATAACCAATAAATTTTACCTTTATTTTACCTTAGAAATAAATGACAGACAACCATTTTAATCAACCAAATAAACTTTTATTTTTTGAAAATGTTTCACAATGTCAAAAATGTTTAACTTCTTTGTTTTCAATGAGAAAAAGCTTTATTTTTTTCAATGTGAAAAGAATTTTTTTTTTAATAATTTTTTTTTATTAATCACAAAATCACAGGTTTGTGTACTGTGGGGTGGAGATACTACTGGAGGGGCTGTGGAACCCTTCGACAGTGGGAGTGTGGAGAGCGGACTGGGATGGTGTTGGGGAAGGATCAGGTAAAAGAGGTGAAGGGGTTGAAAAAGAAATGGAATGGGTGGAGAGGTGGGAGGCAGAACAGGTAGGTGGTGGAGAGGAGGATTGGGCAGGTAGTACAGGAGCAGATGTGGTTGGGAACTGGTATTGGGCAGGTTGTTGGTATGGGGCAGGTTGTTGGTACTGGGGAGGTTGTTGGTATTGGGGAGGTTGTTGGTATTAAATGGGAGGGGGAGGAGGGACGGTGTCTGGAGGGGAGGCAGGTATGGGAGGAACGACTGGGGTGGGTGTAGGTTGGGAGGTAACCTGCGCTAGAGCACCGTGGCTCATATGCATTACATGCATCTGCTAGCTAGGAGATAGCGTATCCATGCGCTCGGCTACAGACCGGAAAAAACTGTTGTTTGGCGAACTTCTTGCTTCTGAATGCATCATTTGCAGAAGTGTCTTAAGCTCCAGAATGCTGGAATTGAGCTGATTAAAGCCTGCAGCCATTTGCTCTGACAAGACTTTAAGACAGTTCTGAAATGATGCATTAAGATGCAAGAATTCGGGCGCATAGTTCTTTTCCTGACCCCTCTGCCGCAGCGCCAGTAGCCACAGGTGTACTAGAGGTGGCAGCGGCAGAAGGGTGGGGTAAAGGGAAATCTATCTCCTGAGTCCTGACCAGCAGCCTCATGCAATGCACTCGGCCACGATGCTGCAGCGCTGGTGGAGGGGACAGAGGGTTCACGTGTCTGGGAAGGTGCGGATCGGCCGGGGCTGTCAAAGGGTCCCTCGGTGCCGGTTCTCTGAGGGATCGCCCCAGAAGGGTCCAACTCTGCGGGCACCCGAGTGCTGGTCACTGTTCTGTGGAATAAAGAGAAAAAATACAATTAATATACTGTTATTGAATGGCCCTGGCTGAAAAAAAAATGTAGTTAGACATGTTATCATTTTGTAAAACTTGGGGTGGGTAATATTTACCTTCTGGTGACCATTGTTACCTGGAGGAACGACAGGGCTTCAGCGTACTTGTATTTGCTCCTGCGTCCTCCAGATCCACTCGGGGCCCGCATCTCTTTGTTGAACTTCTTCTTGAAGCGATCCCTCACAGACCGCCACCGCTTCACAATTCTGTCCCCTGAAACGAGATAGCAAACATTGGTTAATATACAACATCAGTGTTTCCCAAACTCCAGTCCTCACAGACCACACCGGTTATGTTCTCAGGATTTCCAGTGTTGCACAAAAGGAAATCATGAAAACATGACCCATGGGGGCCACGAGGACTGGAGTTTGGGAAACACAGCTTTGAGTCCAGCAACCTGAACTGTATATTCTTACGGTGTTCAATCTTGGCCCGAGCGTCGAGGTCCTTCCAGCGGTCCCCGAGTTGTGAAAAGATCTCCTCCCAGAGCCGCCAGGTCACTATGACATCAGCATGGCGGTGGTCCCCCATGTTCCACAGTGGCTCCCTTTCTCGGACCAGATCAATGAAGAGGTCCACGTTGAGAACCCCCTCCTCACCGTCCGAGGCGGGAGCACGCTGTGAAGCCTGTTAAAGAAAAAGAGAAAAAATATACATTAGTCTCCAAACTACCAAGGAAAAAAAAACATGTAAATAAAAAAGTAAAACAAAAAAGTAAAAAAAAAATACTTACATGATGGTGACCGCCGCGTTGCTCACGCCGATGACCCTGGGAGGCACTGCGAGAACCTCTTTGCCGAGCATCATTTCCGGAACACTATTAAAAAAAAAAAAATTATGTGCTTGGATGTAGGCATATGTGTTTGGGTGCAGTGTGATGTCTGTACTAAATTGTTTTCTATGTGTTGTGTGTAGTGTGATGTTGTGTTTCAGAGATGCATGCAGGAAACTTACGAATTGCGAGCCCACTCGGGTATCTCTCCACCCCTTCGTTCTTCTCCTGGGAGCTCCGCTTAAGGTTCCATTTCCTGTTATAAATAAAAAGTAATGCCATTAATATATAAATAACAGAGATGCGATTGTGCAAAAAAAAAAAAAACCCTCTAAACGCTGACGATGCGTCTGAGGGCTCCCAGAATAAGACGTGTCTTGTGCTGGTGGCATTGATGGCCGTCTTCTGCTGTGGAATAAAGACAAAGGCCATGCAATATCAAGTGATATTGCATGGCCCTGGCTGGAAGGGGTAGTGTGTGATATTTACCGTCTGCTGTCTGCTGCTGTGGTCTCCTCACTGCCTGAACTTTCTAGTGCTGGTGTTGAGAGCCGTCTTCTGCTGTGGAATAAAGACAAACAAAGGCCATACAATATCAAGTGATATTGCATGGCCCTGGCTGGAAGGGGTAGTGTGTGATATTTACCGTCTGCTGTCTGCTGCTGTGGTCTCCTCACTGCCTGAACTTTCTATTGCTGGCGTTAATGGCCGTCTTCTGCTGTGGAATAAAGACAAACAAAGGCCATGCAATATCAAGTGATATTGCATGGCCCTGGCTGGAAGGGGTAGTATGTGATATTTAACGTCTGCTGTCTGCTGCTGTGGTCTCCTCATTGACTGAACTTTCTATTGCTGGCGTTGATGGCCGTCTTCTGCTGTGGAATAAAGACAAACAAAGGCCATGCAATATCAAGTGATATTGCATGGCCCTGGCTGGAAGGGGTAGTGTGTGATATTTACCGTCTGCTGTCTGCTGACGTGCTCTCCTGCTCTTCTTGGGCTGGTGGTGGTGGTACTGCTGGCGTCGGCGTTGTTGGTCGGCTTGTTCTGTGGAATAAGGAGAAAAAAAGGCCATGCAATATCAATTGATATTGCCTGATTGAAAAAACCTGATGTGTGAAACAGGCCTTACCAGGCCTGTTCCTGCCTGAACTAGCAGAAGAGCAGGGGGCGTGTCCAGGAATTCCATGGGGCGTGTCCAGTGGTCCCGGCTTCAGCATCATAGAGCGAAAGGCAGCGTCAACTCAGAGGAGAGGAAGGGGCCCATTCTATTGTATTCTGCCGAGTGCAGGCCACTCTCTGACGGCACAAGACTCAGGTACTGGCCGCCTTTCTCTCCTTTTAGGGAAGATGCTGCTGCTGGCTCTATGAGAGAACAAGTCATTTCAGCAGCTGATCCGGCCCCCTCTCCTCCTGTGCCCCTGTGCAGCCGCACCGGTTGCACAGGTGGTATGTCTGCCCTTGTCTACTGGTTTTCTTCCTACCTCTCTGACCGCTCCTTTACTGTATCTTTTGTTGGCTCTCCTCCTCTCATCTTCCCTTACTGTTGGAATTCCTCAAGGATCAGTCCTAGGCCCCCTCCTCTTCTCTTTGTATAGTGCCCTATTGGACAAACAATCAGTACATTTGGTTTCCAGTACCATCTCTATGCTATTGACACCCAATTATACACCTCTACTCCTGACATCACGGCTGCATTATTACAAAACACCAGTGATTGTCTTACCGCTGTTTCCAACATCATGTCCTTCCTCTAACTGAAACTGAACCTGTCAAAAATTGAACACCTTGTGTTTCCTCCCTCTATTAACCTACCTATACTTGATTCTGAGCTTTTATTCACCCCCCACATCTAATCACTAGGTCGCTCTTGCTATCTGCACCTCAAAAACATTTCTAGAATTCGACCTTTTCTTACTTTCGATTCTGCAAAAACTCTGACCATTGTTCTTATTCATTCTCGTCTGGACTATTGTAACTCTCTACTAATCGGTCTCCCTCTTACCAAACACTCCCCTCTCCAATCTGTCTTGAATGTTGCAGCCAGGATCATATTCCACACCAACCGTTACACCGATGCCTCTACCTTGTGCCAGTCATTGCACTGGTTACCCATCCACTCCAGAATTCAATATAAACTTATCACCCTCACCCACAAAGCACTCCACAGTTCAACACCACCCTACATCTCCTCCCTCGTCTCAGTCTACCACCCTACCCATGCCCTCCATTCTGCTAATGACCTGAGGTTAACATACTCAATAATCAGAACCTCCCACTTCCGTCTTCAAGACTTCTCAAGTATTGCACCTACTTTTTGGAATGCACTACCCAGGACACTTCGATTAATCCCCAATACCCACAGTTTTAAGCGTGCCCTAAAAAGGCATTTCTTCAGACCGGCCTACCATCTCAACACATTGATCTAACTGTCCCTGTATTGTCCATTCAATATTTTTTTACCATAACCAGGTTTCTTGTATCCTGTTCTCACACGCTCTAGGCGTGATAACTGGTTTATGCAGCATTACATGAACACCCAATCTATTATATTATGGCTGGTCAGAAAAATTAAAGCAATTATTACCATCCACCTTTCATGACTCCCCTATTTCCTCCATAGATTGTAAGCTTGAGAGCAGGGCCCTCACTCCTTTAGGTATCTGTTGACTTATGTGATTATTGTTATGCTGTAATGTCTTTTATTGTCTATTCAAGTCCCCTCTAAAGTGTAAAGTACTGTAGCTGTTTGTGCTATAGAAATAAAATTATTATTATTTTACATAAGCTTCACTATATGAGGTCTTGATTTTTTGCAAGACAAGTTGTCATTTTGTTAAGTGACATTTTGCCAAACATCAACATAAGCATTACAATTGTAGTAACATTTTTTTCATAGATCTAATGGAGAAAAGTATAAAATTACCATTTTTCCCCATAAATATATTGTCCACTGTATTGCACAGGTGATTATGATTACAGGGATACCAAATACTAGATGGTGGCCCGATTCTAATGCATCGGGTATTCTAGAATATGTATGCGGCCGACACAGTGGTGTTTAAGTTTAGTGGCAATATCGTTGATTGGTCGCGGTGAAAGAATTGTATTGTGAGGACTGGAGAGCGCCGCTGCCTATGCGGCTACTTCCGCTGCGAGAACCTGGGACATGAGGGGGCGCTCGCAGCAGAAGTATCCCAACCCGCAGCGCCGCTCCAGGTCCTCTCTTGACATCCTAGCCGCATGGATGTCAGCGCCGCTGCCTGTGCGGGTACTTCCGCTGCGAGAACCCGGGACATGAGCGGGCGCTCGCAGCAGAAGTATCCGGGCCTGTGCACACGTTGCGGATTCCTAGCGGTTTTGCCGCGGTTTTTCGTGGCGGAACCGCCGCGAAACCGCGGCAAAACCGCTTACACAATACAACTCATTATGGCCTATGGGATTCCGCAATGCTGTGCACATGCTTTGGGTTCTTCCGCGGCGGAATCGCATTGCGGGAGAATCCGCAGCATGCTCATTCTTTTTTGCGGAACCGCAGCGATTCCGCCGCCATAGGAATGCATTGAACCGATTACTTTCCGCATGTGGCTGTGCCCACCATGCGCAAAGTAAGCGGTTCATGTGCGGATGGTACCCAGGGTCTGGAGGACAGGAGACTCTCCTCCAGGCCCTGGGTACCATATCCATATAAAAACAATAATTAAAATAAAAAATAGTGATATTCTATCCTTCCGGCGGCCCCCGCAGCTTTCCCGCCTCTCAGCGACGCTCCCGGGCAATCCCGTTCCCAGTAATGCATTTCGAGAATCCCCAGATGACGTAGTGGTCTCGCGTGATGCTACGTCATCGGGGTGATTGTCACAAAGGACGCCTGGGAACGGGATTGGCCGGGAGCGTCGCTGAGAGGCGGGAAAGCTGCGAGGGCCGCCGGAATGTGAGAATATCATTATTTATTATTTTTTTATTATTTTTACATTAGATCTTTTTACTATTGATGCGACATAGGCGGCATCAATAGTAAAAAGTTGGTCACACGTGTCTGCGGGACGGAGGTCAGCGGCGAGGCAGCGGGGAGATGACCGGCGCGAGGCGCTCATCTCCCGGCCGCTAGCAGCAGAAGGACCTCGACCGACGGCGCCGCTGACCTCCGTCCCACAGATGAGCCGCTAACGGCCGCCATTTTTTTGTGAAATCCCGCGGCGCTGATTGGCCGCTGCCGGACCAATGAGCGACGCGGGATTTCCTGGACAGACAGACCGACAGACAGACAGACGGGATAAGACAATTATATACGGTAGTAGATGTTTATGCCATTTACTGATCCGTAAAGTTTAATTTTAAAAAGTCTATTAAAAATGTTTTTTTAGTAATATTGTACAAGATATTACTATATTACATGTATATAAAGATGTAGTAGTATGTAAAGATGTATCTCTATTTACCAGTACAATATGCCTGTAGAGAAGATGAATACAGTTTAAGGCTTTAGACAGTAAAAAAAAAATCTCCCATACTTAGCAGAACAGCCTGTGGCTCACACCTAAACTCCTACCTGCCAAGCTACAGGTTGTCAGTGTCAATTTTGGGACCTACCATATTTCAAAAGCAGATAAATAATTAACTACATTTGAAAGCATCTAATGAGCAGAGGCCAGAGAGTAGTGAGTCGCACGCAGTACCAGGGCTTGTGGGGTACTCGGCACCGAGCCCGTTAACTTCAATGGGGAATAGGTCACAGGTAGCACAGCTCGGTCCGTTGCCCTGGGCGCTCATTCAAAGGGGGATATTTACAGGGGATAATAGTAATTGTTCGTGACGCCACCTGTGGTCTCTGATCAGGGTGACCAGCGCTGCAGGGTGAATCCTCTGAGGGGTTGTTATTGGCAGCAAGGTGTTAAGTCTCCCACAGGCGAGACTGGATCCCTCAAAGTATATGGCGGTGCCGGGTGCAGGCAATAAGGCAGACACACACAAGTCAGTCTCTTTCCATACCTTTACTGGTGGTATTTGCAGGCATGTCCCGGGAAGCTGCTCAGGGTGGAGGATGCACATCCAGGTAATCACCGAGTAGGTTTAAGGCCTCCTTTCTCCTTAATGTGTGTGAGTCCTAACTTGCGTGAAGCGAAGTTTAACTCCGTGTAGAACAGCTACGCCTGGCCGACATTGTGGTGGAGCATTCTTTTGGACAGAACTAGTCTTTATATGCAGGGCCCTGCTAGACTCTTGTTCTTCCTGACCCCGGTTACGTATCAGCACTCTTGGGCCACCCTCTGCGACCTGAAGTCCAGCAGGGTCACCGGTTTTCTCTCACTAGCCGTGAAGGAACTAACAAGCTTCGGACCCGGCGTCCGGTTGGGTAGAGTGGAGGTCAGCTATCGTTGCTATATCACCTCAGTCACTCTTTCGTCTTCTTTACCACACGCCTGTCGCCCTACTCACACCCTTAACATAAGCACAAGCAACAGTAGGTGTAGTCGTCAGCTTCCTTCCACAGCTCACTGACCGTTTCTCAGTCGACTCGTTGTCACAATAACTGTAGTCCCCTTCCTTCTGTTCCTTCATAGACTCTGTCCAGAGCAGCTCTCAGGACCTTCCGTCAGACTGAATTCACGCTCGCTCTGAGAGTCGCTTTCCATGTTCATAGGGAACTAACAGTCAGCCTGTTCTGAGGTAACAGCTTGCAATCTTTCTTCTGTCTCATCTGACAGGAATCACCACACGTCTGAACACGCTCTGGCTCAGACAAAGCTCTGACTAGAAAGACCGTCTGAAATGTCTGAGCTCTGACAGGAATCCTCTCTCTCTGGTGTCCTGAGGAGATCTCCTCTGTCTGACTAGAATGACTCACTCCTGAATCACCCAAGACTTGTCTGCTAGGAACTGATCTAATCTACTGCTAACGTCTCTCCACACCCTTAAATAGTCTAAGGTTCCCTCTAGTGGCAATACTGGGAAGTGTGAGTGTGAATGAATATCAGGTTTTTGTAATTACCTTTCTGTGCATTCTCCAGGGAACATGTGTACCAAGCGCAGCTGGGCCACACATCCCCCCCTAGTTATCGTCAGCACTCCCGGGCTGAAATAGAAAAAAACAATTTTTATAATAACATCAACAACATAACTCATCCCTTGCGGGAGGTAAGGACACTTTAACGTTACAATGTGCACAAATTGCAATTAGAAAAATATCAAAATACTTTTTACAATAAATACAATATTCTTGTGGAGGACCCGTACCAAACCTCCCACGTGGGTCCTGGGTGGGCTGCAGGACTTCTCTGCTGCAGACCTCACTCAAGGCCACACCAAACGGGTTTTCCTTCAGAGGTAGTATGGCTTTTACGTAAAACCAAGATGGGGCACCGAAGTGCTAACTATTTACAACTAAAGTTCTGTGCTGTAAGAGTCCTCAGCACGCAGTCCTTGGCATAAAAACATTTCACATCATACTTCACATTACCCAACTGGGGTATACTATGCATACTATGCAAACATCATCACATTTCAATAAAGTGCAATTCTTCATAACTTTTTACAGTTGAGTAAACCCTATCTGTGTCATACTAGAATAGTTTGCTAGGACTACTCTTGGTACCTAACAGGTAACCTTCCTTTCGTTGTACGTACTGACCTACGTGGTGTGGTGTCAGGTATAGTAGCATCTAGCCTATTTGTGCTGCGTGCCGGCAAACTGTAAATCCGCCTCCACCTCTCTAGGGATCTGGCAAGCATACTAGCGACTGGGCGATGCGGTTCTGCTCCGCCAGGGGATTCTTCTACCTGAGACCCAACATCTGAAGGTTCCACATTTTGAGATTCCATTCTTTGAGATACTACTTCTGGAGATGCTACAGGAGCAGGTTCTTCTTGAACTATTTCTTCTGCTGCGGCAACTGGCTCAACTGGACGTTGAAGCGCTTCTTGTGGTTGGTAAAATTGAAGTACTGGAATAATTACAGCGTCTCCCATACAAGGCCAATCTGCAGGAAAATCTCCTAGGTCCGTGTGTATGACTTCACCTGATTTCTCTTTTTCCACAACAAGTTCTTCCTCGGGAAGTTTTAACATGTCTGGACACAGTTTTAGGTGGTCTCTGGATACCGTGGTGGTTGTCTTTCCTCCATCTTTGCTAATGGTACAGGTTTTCCTGTTGTCAAACTTGGAATTTTGCACAACATATGGCTCTTGTTCCCACTGATTATCCAATTTGTGCATTCTTCTTTTTCTTTTAGCACAATTTCTCCAGGCATAAAAGGCTTAGCTGGCGCACTTTTGTTGTAGTTCTGCTCTTGCTTTTCCCTTACTTTATTGAGACTATCTTCCACGCAGGCTTGTACTCTCCTGTACTGTTCCTGTCTGTTTGTGTCCCAATCTTCAGTAGTAACATCAGCTTCTGGTTCTACAACACCAAGTTCCAAATCCATGGGCAGCTTTCCTGGTCTTGCTCGCATAAGGTAGGCTGGAGTGCAGTTGGTGGAACTCACCGGTATGTGATTGTACAGATCTACTAGGTCAGGTAGTAGGTCTGGCCACCGATTCCTCTCCTCAAGTGGTACCGTCTTCAGCAGATCAATGACTATGTGATTCATCTTCTCACAGAGACCATTGGTTTGGGGGTGGTACGGTGTGGTTCTTATCTTCTTACACCCGTACAAGTGACAGAATTCCTTAAACAGTTCGGCTTCAAATGCAGGACCTTGATCAGTTAACACTTGCTCTGGATATCCATGGGGTCTGCAGAAACACGCCTGAAACGTCTTTGCTGCTGTTTCAGCTGTCAGATCTTTGACAGGGGCGACCACCAGGAACCTGGAGTAGTGATCCACCATCGTCAGGGCATATGAGTATCCTGACCTGCTGGGTGACAACTTGACATGGTCCAAGGCCACGATCTCCAAGGGACGAGTCGTCTTGATGGGTTGCAGGGGTGCTTTCTGGCTACTGTAGTCTTTTCTTCGGAGGCTACAGGAAGCACAGTTTTTACACCATTTCTCGATGGAACTTCGCATTCCCACCCAGTAGAAACGACACTTCAGCAGGGTTTCCAGCTTCTTCCAGCCAAAGTGCCCCGCTCGATCGTGGTAGGCTTCCAACACCATCTGGATGTCTGTTCTTGGCACTACTATCTGCCATACCATCTCATGGGTTCTGGGGTTGACGTACCTTTCGGCACAGCTTCTCTCGGTAGATAAACAGCCGGCTTCTCTCGTTCCACAGCTGCTTCGCTTGTTGAGACGCATCCTTCTCCAAGGAGGAACCTTCCTGAGTTATCAGTTCCTTGATGTGGCTGACAACCGGGTCACTGTTCTGGGTCTCCTTCCAGCTGTGGTGAGGTAAAGGGTTTAACGTCTTACCACGCTGCCTCCTGTAGGCTCGTTGCTCGTGGATCATCCCATTTCTGTGGAATGCAGGTAGCTCAATTTCTTCTAGGTCATCCAGTTCCTCTTCCGTGTCGGATTCATGCGGCATTCTGGACAAGGCGTCAGCATTGGCGTTCTTACGGCCTGCCCTGTACTTGATTGTAAATTGATAATTCGACAGCCGAGCCATCCAACGTTGCTCCATGGCTCCCAGCTTGGCTGTTTCAAGATGTGTCAAGGGGTTATTGTCTGTGTAAGCAGTGAACTTGCTGGAGGCTAGGTAATGCTTGAACCTTTCTGTAATGGCCCAGACCAGCGCCAGGAACTCCAACTTGAAGCTGCTATAGTTCTCTGGGTTTCTCTTGGTCGGCCGGAGCTTCCTGCTTGCATATGCGATGACTTTTTCTTGGCCATTTTGCTTCTGACTGAGAACAGCTCCCAATCCTTCATTGCTGGCATCAGTATACAGCAGGAACGGTTGGCTGTAGTCAGGATAGGCTAAGATCTCATCGCCTGTCAGGATCTCCTTCATCTCTTTGAACGCCTCAGCTTGTTCTTTACCCCAGTGGAATGGAGGATTTCTGCTCTTGAGGGGTTGTCCTACCAGAAGGTCCTGCAGAGGCGCTGCTTTCTTGGTGTAGTCCTTTACAAACCTCCGGTAGTAACCTGTCAGTCCCAGGAACTGGCGCACCTCCTTGAGATTCCTTGGTTCTGGCCATTTCTGGATGGCAGTGTCCTTCTCGGGGTCCGGCGCTACTCATTCTGAGCTGACAATATGTCCCAAGTACTGTACCTTTTGTTTGAGCAGATGGCACTTTGAAGGCTTCAGTTTCATCCCGTACTTGGACAGGGACTCGAATACCTCTGCCAGGTGCTTCAGATGATCCTCATACGTCTTGGAGTACACAATTACGTCGTCCAGGTACAACAACACGGTTTCAAAGTTGAGATGTCCCAGGCAGCTCTCCATCACTCGCTGGAACGTTCCCGGGGCACTGCTGAGTCCAAACGGCATTCTGTCAAACTCACAGAGTCCCATTGGGGTGGTGAAAGCCGTCTTCTGCCGATCCTCCTCAGCCACAGCTACTTGCCACTAGTGAGGTCGAGGGTGGAAAAGTAGTTAGCAGTTTTTAAGGCAGCTAAGGATTCCTCAATGCGTGGTAAAGGGTATGCATCTTTATGTGTTATGCGATTTACTTGTCTGTAATCTACACACATTCTCATGCTTCCATCCTTTTTCTTAACTAGGACTAGAGGTGCTGCCCAGGGACTACAACTATCCCTTATCACCCCTGCTTCCTTCATGTCACGCAACATTTCCTTGGCTTTCTGGTAGTGTGCTGGAGGTATAGGCCTGTATTGCTCTTTGATAGGAGGATGGCTGCCTGTAGGGATGTGATGTTGTACTCCCTTAATGGTCCCAAAGTCAAGTGGGTGTTTGCTAAATACCTGTGCGTACTCCTGTACCACCCGTAGTACTCCCTGTTTCTGGTGGGCTGGAGTGGTGTCTGTCCCGACATGGAGCTGCTGACACCAATCCTCCACCTGGGTTGCTGGGTCATTATCCTCCGCTGGTTGGCGGGAGGCTAAGGACTCGGTCGTGAGAATGGAGTTGTTATCTACGGTGTGTAATTTAGCAACAGTGGCATAACGTGGTAAATTTACTTCATCTTCTCCCCAGTTGAGAAGACGTACTGGTACTCTCCCATTTCTTACTTCCACTACCCCTCTAGCAGTCAAGAGTGTAGGTCTGTGCTCTGAACAATGGGGCTCTACTACTGCTTGGTAGTTCTGTCCTCTCAGACCTATTGCTGCTCTACACCATATTAGCATTTCACTCATTGGGGGTATCACAATGGGGTTCGGGTCTGTCACCCGTACATTACCAATTTCACCATCTGTCAGCTTCGCTTGCTGCTGGCACATCAGGGCCCGGATCTCCCTCTGGATCACTCCCTTTTGCTTTGGCTTGGCAGCTTCAGCGAGCTGTTGGAGCAAAAACACAACTTCTCCAGACAGTTACTAATAATGTTAGTACCTAAAACCACATTTAAGCCATTTTCCTCATTTACAGTCTTTACTACTAAGAGTCCCTGGTCCTTCAGCTCCACTCTGCCCACCTTTACGTCCACGTTTTTGGCTCATAGTATATCAACAGGGAGACCATTAGAGGCATACACAGCAAAGTCAGGGCTCGGGGGCTGGAGACTGTCCATGGACCAAAACTTATTATAAAGGACATCAGGTATGATGGTCACCTGAGATCCAGTGTCCAGCAGGGCAGGGATTGCGATCCCGTCCAGGATGATGGACAGGTAGGGTCTTCCTCCCACAAACCTGCGGTTCCAGTCTGAGGGGCCTGATGAGTCTATTCCTGGGTGTTGGCCCTCGGACCCAGGATCTGCTCGTTTAAAGGACACTGTTGGGCTAGATGACCTTTTCCGTTGCAACGGTAGCAGATGATCTCTCGGCGAGGATGGTGCTGATCAGGGGTCGCTCCTGGGGGTGGCGTTGTCCTCCGGTGGGGCGACGTCCTCCTTTTCCTCCGGTTCATCCAAGGGACATCCTCTGGGCAGTCGGCTAGCAGGATCTTTCCTCCTTCTTCCTTCCGCAGTTGCAGGGCACTCATTACAGCGGCCAGGTTTTTAGTCAGCTGGCGCACTTCTGAGCGCAGACAATCCAACTCAGTAGGGGGCGAAACCTGCGTTTTGGCTTCCGCCACCAGCGGGGAAAAGGTGGATGCTGCCGGCTTTAAAGTGGCTTCACCCGGGTGACACTGGGTTGCCACCTCAGGCTTTTCCAGGGGTCGCAGTCCTTTTATAGCCATATCTTTTAGGGCATCAAATGTAGCGTCAGGATGATCCAAGGACCACCAGTGCACAGTCCTGCTTTCAGCTTGGGACCTCAGTCCCCGTACAAATTGTTCCTTCAACATTTTGCTTTCATTAATGGCACTTATAGGGTTAACCTGTTTGAGAGCTCGCAGGGCCCCCTGTAGTCGGCAGGCGTAGTCCCTAATACTGTCATCTGGTCTCTGAGAGCATTGGTAAAACTTCATCCGGAGATCTGTTTCAGTGCTGACCTCAAAAATAGTCTGTAGCTTTAAGAAAATTGAAAGCACTGATTCCTGGTCTGCAGCTGTCCAAGTCTCTACTTCTCTTTCTGCAGCCCCAGTCAATTGTCCTAATACTACTGCAGCTCTTTGCTTCTCTGTCATAGGGTACATGTCCATTATGCTGCATATTTTGCGCTTGAACCCTGACAGGGTATCCGGCTTACCGCTATACTGAGGGAGCCACTTTGCTCCAGGCAGGTATGGGAGCGTCAGCGGTATTATCGGGGCCACCGGACCTGGTGAGGGGCCAGCGATTCCATCCTGCGCTGCAGTGCCGGCGGGTAAGTCACCGGAGCGGTCGCTCTGGGCCGCTCTGTCAGCTTGTGGCTGCGACATGTCTGTGCCCCCCCCTAGTTAAGTGTGGCCTACCTTCTCCTGAAGGCTGCAGCTCTGCCAGGCACAGCGATGGGGAAGGACCTGTGTCGCCGGCACTCTGAAGCTCTCCACAGGACCTGCCGCCGTGTCAGCGTTGGGGGCATGTCCGGGACTCCGCGTGCTTTCTGCAGGTACGCCCCTTCTCCTTGCGCTGTAGCGCTGTACTTTGGCGGGCAATGGCGGACAATTGGCGCCAAAAATCACAAAACAGCAACACAGTCTTTTTCACAAAAACAGTCCAATTCTAGGCACACAAGACTCACATATAGCGAGCTTCTTATCCTGTTCGTGACGCCAAAGAATGAGTCGCACGCAGTACCAGGGCTTGTGGGGTACTCGGCACCAAGCCCGTTAACTTCAATGGGAATAGGTCACAGGTAGCACAGCTCGGTCCGTTGCCCTGGCGCTCATTCAAAGGGGGATATTTACAGGGGATAATAGTAATTGTTTGTGACGCCACCTGTGGTCTCTGATCAGGGTGACCAGCGCTGCAGGGTGAATCCTCTGAGGGGTTGTTATTGGCAGCAAGGTGTTAAGTCTCCCACAGGCGAGACTGGATCCCTCAAAGTATATGGCGGTGCCGGGTGCAGGCAATAAGGCAGACACACACAAGTCAGTCTCTTTCCATACCTTTACTGGTGGTATTTGCAGGCATGTCCCGGGAAGCTGCTCAGGGTGGAGGATGCACATCCAGGTAATCACCGAGTAGGTTTAAGGCCTCCTTTCTCCTTAATGTGTGTGAGTCCTAACTTGCGTGAAGCGAAGTTTAACTCCGTGTAGAACAGCTACGCCCGGCCGACATTGTGGTGGAGCATTCTTTTGGACAGAACTAGTCTTTATATGCAGGGCCCTGCTAGACTCTTGTTCTTCCTGACCCCGGTTACGTATCAGCACTCTTGGGCCACCCTCTGCGACCTGAAGTCCAGCAGGGTCACCGGTTTTCTCTCACTAGCCGTGAAGGAACTAACAACACGGCAGCAGTGACCCGGTCCGTGGCCCGGGGCGTCCAATAAAAGAGGAATATATACAGGGGATGATAGAGTTTGTAGTAAAGTGTTTGTGACGCCACCTGTGGTGTCTGGTCAGAGGTGACCAGCGCTGCAGTGCAGATCCTCTGAGACTGGTGGTGATGCAGTAGAGTTGGAATAGCTCTCCACAGGCAGAGCTTGTTGTCTCAGGGAATAGGCATGTAAGGGAGATGGTAAAGGTGTAGTATTTAGCAAGGGATGTAGCAGTGCTGAGTGAGTGTTGCAGGACACAGTCAGATGCAGTTTCCAAATCTTTACTCACAGTTCTGGTGCGCACAGATGCCCGCTTGGTACTGTGTCCTCCAGGTGAGGGGCTCAGCAAACTCCCAGGCAGATTGGGATACACCTTTCCAGGACTCCTTTCAATATGTTCTTTCCTCTGTTGTCTCACTGTGTTGTCTTTCTAACCTCTCCTTCCTAGCAACCAGTGTCCCAAGCCAGTAGCCGCGGAACCTGTAGGATAACTTCTTCTCTGCGTTTCCTTGTTCCTATATGGCTACCTTTTCGGCGAAGATAATTGCGGTTCAGTAGCTGTGACACCTAGAGATGCCACTGCCTCCGGCTTGCTAGCTCAGTCTTAAAGTTCTCCACTAGGCTAAGGGGCCGGTGTCCCTTCTGCGACCTGGTCCCTCCACAATTGGATCGGGCCCCATGGATGGATCACTCACTATCCGTGCCCCTAGGACCCCTTTTTTCCTTCCAGAAGCTTCCATCTATGCTTCTCTCTTCTCTCACGTTCTCTGTCTGGGGCCGAGCTCCTACCAGCTCCAGGTCCCCTCCAAGTCTGTCTCTCTGCAGCTCCCACTGACAGGAAGCTGCCTGTCAGCAGGTCTGCTTCCTTTCACATTCTCCTCATGTCTGACTGACTCTCCCGCTCTCTAAAGCTTCACTTCCCCTCCTTCTTACTTTCTCCACCCACCATCCATGCACTCTTTCCTAGCCAGCCAGGGATGAGATCATCCTCCCTTAAGGGTATGCCACACTAAACAATATCGCTAACGAGATCGCTAAAAACGTCACTATTTAGCGATCCCGTTAGCGATATTGTTCAGTGCGGCAGCTTCCAGCGACGAGCTTCCTGCTGTGATCTCGCTCGTCGCTGGAATCGCTCCGGACCCTATTTCATCGCTGGCGCTCCCGCTGGGTGAGTATCTAATCGCTGTGTGGCACCTTTTCTTAGCGATTTAGCGGTACTTTTGTACCGCTAAAGTCGTTAAGAAGATCGCTAACGGCGATAGCGTCGTTAACTATATCGCTAAATGTGGCCGCATTTAGCGATATAGAAACAATCCCGCTAGCGATCGCATTAGTATGCGTCGTTATCGTGATCGCTAGCGGGATTGTTTAGTGTGGCAGTACCTTTAAGGTACGTCCAGGGTGCCCTGCTGCTATAGTCTGTGTTGGGTGCAGGTGTTAGAGTCCTGGGTGGTGCTACCTCCTTACCTGAGAGTGGGGTATCACACCTCTGGATGAGGTGCAATACCTCTGTGGCGACTGAACCCTCAGGGGCGCCACATATGCACCACACACACTCACACACACTCACACACTGTATACGCCATACGCACCACACACACACACTGTATACGCCATACGCACTACACACACACACACTGTATACGCCGTACGCAGTGTACACACACACACACACACACTGTATACATACACCGTATGCATCCTCTTGCACGGTATCACCAGTGGAACACCAGATATGGCATATATAAATATGAAGCACCTTTGTCATAAATTTTTCCATGTTAATAAAATGTTACCTTTGCCTACTTTGCTTTCATTTTAAAGGGAATCTGTCACCCCAAAATTGCCATATCAGATAAAGATATGGCTGAATACAGCGTCCCATAACAAAGCTATCTGTCTTTTCCTTATATTCTGATGCCCCCGTTTTCATATATAAATACCTGTTTAAACTTCGTTTTTTGTTGTGTCAATCATGGCGGTCAGGTCAGAAAGGCGGCGGTTATTCGCTTCCCCCAACCCTCCTCCATTCTTGGCGTACGCATTTTTTTTTTCCTTGTGCGTTGTGTTTCAGCGCTTGCGCTGTGAAAAAGACCCTCGCGCGTGCGCAATGTTGTTTTGCCAACAGTGGGGCAGCATATTTTAATTACTGCGCAAGCGCCAGTCATTTTAGCCAATTCAATTGACCCGGAAGTTGCGGCCTGCCGCTGATGACTTCTGGGCCAAGGAAAGTCAGGAAGTCTGACGCATGCGCTGTATTGTTTGACTACTTTGCCAATAAGACTGCGCAAGCGCGGGGGCCCTGCTGCAGAGCGCAAGCGCGGAAAACTTACGCTGTCTGTGATATTCACAGACAGCGTTACGTGACAGAAGTAGAGGAGCGGGGGGTTGGTGGAGCGAATAACCGCCGCCTTCCTGACCTGACCGCCTTGATTGACACCACAAAAACGAAGTTTACAAAGGTATTTATATATGAATACGGGGGTATCAGAATATAAGGAAAAGACAGATAGCTTTGTTATTGGACGCTGTATTCAGCCATATCTTTATCTGATATGGCAATTTTGGGGTGACAGATTCCCTTTAACACAGGGGGAGGGGTGAGTGCACATAGGAAAGAGGACACACAGGGAGGAGTCAGCTTTAATGAGAGAACACATGAGGGAAGAAGATAGCACAGTGGTGGAGAGAAAGCAGACAAGGGGGAGAGCACATGGGGTACACAGGTCAAAGAAGAGATGACATGAGAGGAGAAGACAGCAGATGGGGGAGAGAGAAAGCGCACAGGATTGAGAGAAACAGAGCACAGTGGGGAGACAGCTCAAATGGGACAGCACATGAGGGGAGAACACAGGACAGGAAGGAGAGAGACAGCAGACAAGGGGGATAGCACATGGGGTAGACAGGTCAAAGAAGAGAGCACAGATGGGAGAAGTCAGCACATGGGTAAAGAGAGAGTGGATAGGTGGGTGAGCACATGGGGGGAGAGATTCTCAATGCTGCAAAGCCTGCCCCCATTGTGACATTACCGCCCTCCTGATGCGATAGCATCGGGCCTCCATCTAGTGAGGAAATAATGGTGATATATGGGGTCCAGTACCTATGTATAGTGATAGGTCTGTGTATATGGAGCGCCCCACAGGGCCGTGGTGTACTCGGACCTGGGTGGCACAGTTCTTAAAATGGAAGGTCACGGCAGCAGTGACCCGGTCCGTGGCCCTGAGCGTCCAATAAAAATGAAAATATTAAGTAAAAGGGGGAATAGCTTATAGGGAAATGAGTTTGTGACGCCACCTGTGGTATTCGGCAATATAGGTGTTAGCCAACACTGCTTCAGAGTCCGCTGGGGCTAATGGTGATGCAGCAGAGTTGTTACAGCTCTCCATAGGTAGAACTAGACCCCAGGGTAGCTGTATGTTTAAGAGGTGATGATGGTAGTTGTAGTGCAGTGCAGATGACGTAGTAAATAATTGTGAGGACACAGTAGGGTGCAGCCTTTCAGTTTACTCACAGTACTTTGGTACAATCCCCAGCCGGGGTGCTGTGTCCTCTAGGCAATTGTCCCTCCCAAGCCAGCAGCCTCGGTTCCTGTCGGGCAACGTTTTCTAGTCCCCTTGAGCCTATATGGCTGCCTTTTCAGCGAATGTGTGCAGATTTGGCTGTAGCACTTGCAGATACTGCAGCCTCCGGTTATGTAGCTGAGTCCTTAGTTTCTCCACTAGAATGGGGCCAGTCACCTAACTGCGACCTGGTCCCTCCACACAACTACAGTCAGTGTGGATACTGATCCCATGGGTGGATTGCTCACTACCCGTGTCCCTAGGACCCGTTCTTCCTCAGGAGTCACCCTCTCTCTCTCTGATCTTCCTTCTCTTTAGTCTGGGGACGAGCTCCTGGCTCTTTCAGTCCCCACAGCAGACTGTCCCTCTGGTATCACAGACCACTGCACACCACTCTCTGACTCCTCCCCTTCTAATTTTCTCCACCCACATCCTCTACCCATTCCCTCCCTGCGCCTGAGAGGACTGGTGTTGGATGTAAGTGTGTGGGTTCTGGGTGGTGTCCCCTTCTTACCCGAGAGCGGAGTGTGGCCCTGAGGGTCCAGTCGCCACAGAGATGTTGCATCGCACCCAGCGGTGTGACACCTGACTCTCAGGTAAGGAGGAAGCACCCCATTGACTCCAACCACTGCATTCAACAGTACACTATGCCAGCTGAGTGTAGGCGGACCCATTGGGATGGTCTAGCTCAGGCTGGTTAGAACAGGGTGTAGCTAGTTAGATGGGAGGGGTTGAGGCAGCCTTATGCTGCATGTTAGTTTAGAGTGTCAGTCAGAGCCAGGCAGGCCAGCGTGGGTACTGGGCTGGCCTGCAGATCTTCTAAGTTTACCTCAGAGGGCCTTGCTGAAGGAATTGAAGGGGTCCTGGCTGAGACAGCAATTGAAGCTGTGCCTTTATCCTTGAAGAAGGAAGGACCAGGCACACATCGGGGAGACGGTTCCCAGGCTAGTGGGTCAGTTCAGCGCCATTAGCAAACACCGCATCTAGTGGGACTCTTTAAGAGCCACTAGCTACCATAATCTCGACCGGAAGCAGCTTAGTGGTCAAGTACGTCCAGGAATCCGACGGTGTCTCGGTCTCCATAGCTCAGGGAGATGATCACCCGGGGCATCGGGTCGCACCTGCAAAACTGAAAGGACCTAATACTGCTTCGCTGAGGGCTCTGTGGTAGGGAGGTGCAGGTAGAAGTAAGGAGTATTGCACAAAACGCCGGAAAGGAACATAAAAGGGAGTCTTTGGGAGTGCGACCAAGATATCTGAGAGTTGCTGGACTACTCACTGGAAGGACACAGTGCCGGCTGGAATCTGTTTTGAGCTCAACAGACTGTGAGTAAACCCTTGAAACTGCATAAGAACTGTTTCCTGCTTGATTACTCCATCGCATACTCCACTCTGCTACATCCCTCTGCACCTTTGCTGTTACCTTACATCTATCTGCCCTGGGAGGACACAGTCTTACCTGTAGAAGACTCACCATCAAGCTGCACAACACCATCCCTCCCAGAGGACCTGCATAGCAGCGCTGGTCACCCTGACCAGATACTACAGGTGGCGTCACGACAAACTATATGAACACTCCATCATCCCCTGTAAATATCCCACATTACGGCGAGCGCCCAGGGCACGGACCGAGCTGTGCTACCCATGACATCCCCTATAGACATCAACGGCTCGGTGCCGAGTATCCCAAAGCCCTGGTACTCGCGGCTCGTCAACTTGGCGTCACGAACAGGATTCTGAAGCTCGCTACAAGCGAGTCCTGTGTGCCTGAATTGGACTGTTTTTGTGTTAAAGACTGTATTTGCCATCTTTGTGACTTTGCCACCATTTACCGCCATTTTCGCGCCCTGAGGCGCTAGTGAAGAAGGAGGGCGTGCTTTCGTGGGCGTGCGCTCACTCTGAGGCGCGAAAGAAATGCCCGCCTACCCTAAGTGTTACTGCACTAACCGGACATGCCCATCAGCAAGGGAAATCCGCCTCCTGTTCCCAAATGGAGTGAAGAGGAGGAAAAGAAAACCCCGCCCCCTTAACAGAAAGCGGGACCCTCCTGATAAAGAAGATCTCCCCACCGCTGAACCTCCGGTGCTGCAGGAAGATGTCTGCACCCTTCCTGACCCTGCTGCAGACGCCGAACAAGCGGAACGTATGGAGCAGACCTGGAGGAACCTGAAGCTGCGGTTGCAGCAGCGCCGATCACTCCGCCTACCTGTAACGCCGGTGCCCGAGGTCCACCAGAAAGCGTGCCCGGATCCAGACCCTGCTGCTGCCTTACCCGTCCCCGCGAGGAGTCCGCGGAGGAGCGGTGCGTCATGCCGTCTGCAGCAGCCCCGGGTCTGCTGCCTGTGTTCCCGGAGGAAGCCGGGCCCTGCCAGAATGAGCCGGCTCCACAACCTGGATCTGAGCCGGCTCCCCAGCTAGTTCCCATTGCTCTGGAGATGTTAGCAGAGGAGGACTATGACCAACGCCGGAAGTGGGAGACCCAGCAGCGTCGCCAGGAGCAACGGATGCTGCAGAGGAAAGGTACTGTGCACAAGCCGTGGCGGCAGGGAGCTATAAGAGACTTCCGGCAAAGAGGGGTACCAGGTAGCCCCCGTTGCCACTACTAAGTAAATGAGAAAACCGGACAGGTTCCACAAATGTATATAGTGTATTAATGTATATAGTATGCAAATGTTGCCATAACCCGGAAGGGTGATTGCCTTTCATATTGCTTTTCTGAACTGGTGGCTATGAACACTGCTAGCCCAAAAACTTGTATATAGTTAGCACTTCGGTGCCTCATCTTGGTTTCACTTAATTACCTCAGAAGTTTAAAACCCGTTTGGTGTGGCCGAAAGTGAGGACTGCTACAGAGATCCAGAAAAGTCTTGCAGCCCACCCAGGACCACCGTTGGAGGTTTGGAGCGGGTCCTCCACAAGTATATGTTTACTTGAACTGTGAAGTAAATATTAAAAGTGTTTTCTTGCAACGTTTAATCTGAAGTGCCTCCCATAAAGGGATGATGCGTTTGAAAATGTTTTACTGTTTTGCTAGCATTTATAAAAATTTTGTTGTTTCTTATGTAACATCTTTACTCTTTTTACAGCCCGGGAGTGCTGTGTTTAACCAGGGGGGAATGTGGCGCCCTGAGGGTCCAGTCGCCACAGAGATGTTGCATCGCACCCAGCGGTGTGACACCTGACTCTCAGGTAAGGAGGAAGCACCCCATTGACTCCAACCACTGCATTCAACAGTACACTATGCCAGCTGAGTGTAGGCGGACCATTGGGATGGTCTAGCTCAGGCTGGTTAGAACAGGGTGTAGCTAGTTAGATGGGAGGGGTTGAGGCAGCCTTATGCTGCATGTTAGTTTAGAGTGTCAGTCGGAGCCAGGCAGCCAGCGTGGGTAATGGGCTGGCCTGCAGCTCTTCTGAGTTTACCTCAGAGGGCCTTGCTGAAGGAATTGAAGGGGTCTGGCTGAGACAGCAATTGAAGCTGTGCCTTTATCCTTGAAGAAGGAAGGACCAGGCACACATCGGGGAGACGGTTCCCAGGCTAGTGGGTCAGTTCAGCGCCATTAGCAAACACCGCATCTAGTGGGACTCTTTAAGAGCCACTAGCTACCATAATCTCGACCGGAAGCAGCTTAGTGGTCAAGTACGTCCAGGAATCCGACGGTGTCTCGGTCTCCGTAGCTCAGGGAGATGATCACCCGGGGCATCGGGTCGCACCTGCAAAATGAAGGGACCTAATACTGCTTCGTGAGGGCTCTGTGGTAGGGAGGTGCAGGTAGAAGTAAGGAGTATTGCACAAAACGCCGGAAAGGAACATAAAAGGGAGTCTTTGGGAGTGCGACCAAGATATCTGAGAGTTGCTGGACTACTCACTGGAAGGACACAGTGCCCGGCTGGAATCTGTTTTGAGCTCAACAGACTGTGAATAAACTTGAAACTGCATAAGAACTGTTTCCTGCTTGATTACTCCGTCGCATACTCCACTCTGCTACATCCCTCTGCACCATTGCGCTATTTCACATCTATCTGCCTGGGAGGACACAGTCTTACCTGTAGAAGACTCACCATCAAGCTGCACAACACCATCCCTCCCAGAGACCTGCACAGCAGCGCTGGTCAGCCTGACTAGGTACTACAGGTGGCGTCACGAAT